>CABEEJ010000113.1:218714-255318 GCA_901482245.1 Timema douglasi
GTTTTGCAGGGGGTGTGGTTGCAGGGAAAGGAACCTGATATTTGTTTGGGTTCGGGTTAAATAGTGGGGCCCGGAAGTTTGGGTTTTACAAGTAAGTTGCGTAGATTGGCTGGTTTTTTATAGGTTACTTTTGGAGGTTCCTTGAAGACAAGTTGTGTAGTGGTGGAGGATTGCTGTATGGGGAAACATGTTTTCAAGAGATTGTTGAGTTTGTGGAGTCCAGGGTGGTATGTAGTGACCAGAGGGATGATGTTGTTTGTTCCTGTTGATGTTGTGGGCCCAATATTTTGAGCTCTGTCTATTTGACTACACACCAGTGCTTTGGGGTAGCCTCTGTTCATAAAAGCATGTTGCAGTTTTTTATTGTATTGTAAAACAATATAAAATTTTAATTTTAATTAAAGTTTAAGTTTGTTATTCTGTGAGTTTGAAGTCTTTCTGGCAAATGTGGAGGCTTTGCTCCATAATATCCTTCTTCCGTATGTATTAAATATTTACAAGTGCCACACACGCATGCACATACACACACACACACACACATAAAAGTATAAAATCTAAGTAAAAAAATATGAGCACACAGGTTTTATATTATAGTTTGTCGAGTCCAAATGAAACAATTAGATAATTATACAAAAATGTTTTATCATGTGTAAGAATGTACCAAAATATTTTACATATTTAAATGGAGTCAGACCACAAACTATTATAATTTTGTCTGGAATTTAATTACATAACTTTAAAAAATACATATTTTTAATGAATCAAATGTATTAGACAAAAATGTATCATACACACCTTTTTAAAAAAGGTTGTACTTGGTACACATTGAAAGGGAAATGAGAAGGAAATAGTTACACACTTCAGAAAAATTTAGTTCCAAAAGCTCACAACTAAAAATACACACAAAAAAAACTCTTTTAGGAAGTTGTGTTGCGCATTTCGCACTCCCTCCTGATTGAGTTCCAATATAATGAAACCCAGGTCAGGGGTTTGGGGCGGTAACGATCGATTTTCTTCAAGAGTCAACCATTACCTCTTCAGTTCAGTGGCAACAATGTAAAGTCTGAAATGTGTTGTACTTTTCATTGTAAAAGCCATATTGTGTTCGTCCCTTTTACATGTTTTCAATCCACCTTTCCTGAACATAATTTGTTGGGTCCATCAAACACATTCTTAAGTGCAAGAGTTATTTTCATTAGATTATAACTTTTAATTGTGAACCTTCAGGGCTACATTTTTTTTCTAATAAATGGGTAGGCTTACCCTTCTATTATTTCAATATACAGTTAACTCCTGATTATCCGTGGTATTGGAGAGGCCGAGTGGCGCAGAAAGCCAAAAACCAAAATCAGTCTGTATATTTATTAAAACATATTCAATTCAAACTAGTACTCATTATACTCAATTCAAACTAGTAATCATTATATTTCACGCACTAAGATAATTAAAAATAATCACTCTAAATCAATGTATAGTAAACTCAAAATGGACACATCACTTAAAAAGTTTGTATTAGTCTTTTGCTTCATTGCAGCAGCGAATAGTCAGGAGTTTACTGTATACTTGTTTTTAAAAATACATTTTTATAACATTTAAAAAATGCATAAACTTTAACACTGAAACTATTTTATTTGTGTGGTCTTTAGATTTTTCCGCATATAAACGCGGGTATCTTTTAAAAATTAAATACAAATATTTGAGAATATCAGTCAACGTTCTTTATGACAAATTAATAATGCAGTGGAGTGTAGTTAGTATTATCATTATTTAGCACCGCGTCTTACTACCCGTTCGGGTTATACGCTAGTAGCAGTAGTACATTTAATTTATTTGTGGGTGTTATATTAGTTTTTAATGTAATTAGAGATGTGTGAAGTTTTAAAAACTTTGACTTGGCTTCGACTTACAATCCAAAAGTAAAATTCCAGATCTGACAATAACAAAGCTTTGACCAAAAATAAGATTTAATGTTAAAACACACATTTTGTTCTGTTATTACCAACTCAAATTAGTGTTTGTGAAAAAATAAATACTAAGAAAATTAAATTACATTTTTTGATAACTTAATTTATCATTTTAAGATAATATATATTAATAATTAATTCGATTAATTAAGTTTAGAATATAGCTTTGATAATATTTCATGTTATTTGATTCGACTTTGCTTTGAATTGAAAAAATTAATTTCGCACACCCCTAATGTATCATAGAAATCATAATAATAATAGAGATTATGACATTTCAAATTTTTCACACTTAATTATAAAATACTGGTCAAAAAAATATATTTACATACTTTGACAAATAAAAACTCATTCTAAAAAGAATTTGCTTAAAAAGTTATCATTCTTTAAAAAAAATTAAAGTAGAGGATTAAAAAGTGGACTCAACTTATCAATGTCAAAGGTTATTGTTTTTTTAAGTAGATTGAACTATATAGTAGATAATTTAAAAAACTTATATATTATTTGTGCATACATTTCACTCAAAATTATAATATCTACATTATTATACACCACCATATTATCATTATACATAGCTTAATTTATATTAGCTACTTTATCAATTTCAGTTTGTATATTATATATGTATCCTGGACGATATTAATACTTATTGACATATTATGTTTAAAATTAGAATGGATAGCCAGCACAAATGCCTTTGTGATACTGGAGTAGAAATTGTTTAGATCAAACACTAAAAAACACACAAAACACATATTTTTAAGAACAAGGACTGTATCCGAATAGTCTATTCACGCGCCGTCGACCCTTGAAGTTCCCTTGATAGTTACATTGGCAATCATGTGATCAAGTGTAGATCCGTCCAAATAGTCACAAAGTGTGCTAATGCACCCCTCACACACCCTTGAGTCCAAGGGTGACAGCAAGTCACCCTCAACACGCCCTTGACTGACAACTGTTTATTTTTTTGTCTGTTAGATATAGAGCTCATAGAGTAATGTGATCTGTGATGACGAGCTGATAGATGTTGTTTAAAATAGTTTCTGAGCTGATTGGTAGGAAGCAGTACTGCTGACTCAAGGGTGTGGAAAGGATAGTTTGCAGTCCAAATAGTATGTTTCAGTCTTTGATCTCAAGTGTGCGTTAAGTGTAAAGTTAACAAGTCTACATCAATTCAAGTGTACTTGACTATTTGGATACAGCTAAGCTTTTACTGTCACCGAGAAGTTGAGTCAACAGCTTAATGTTTTTCAGTTATGATTACACTGTAGTGATATATAGATTGGTAGAAAAACAAAAATTTCTGTCATATACTATATTATTATTATTGTTGTTGACACATTTAAAATTATAGTGTGATGGTAGGAAGGAGTTGGTTGAGATTAGGAGCTTGTCTTGAGTTGGTGATATTATATTGATGGGCCAGTTCCCATATCCTTGATTGTCATTAAAGATGTGTTTTGTGTGTTCTTTAGTGTTTATCTAAACAATTTCTACTCCATTATCACCGAGGTAAAAATGCTGGTTGTGCTTCCATATTTTAACCATGATTTAGTTTAGTGTTTTATTACAAATAACCTTATTATTGACATATAAATAGTTCAATTTGGAATATAAATATATATAAAAAAATTATTACAGGAATGTTACATAAATGCTACCAAAATCCATATATATATATATATATACTCTTTCAGGTTGGCTTTCTTTTTTAGTAGTTACATTTCAAAATTGTACACTGTTTAATAGCTGTTTTCATAAATTTCTAAGCCATTGAGCAATTTTTTTTATATATAAAATTACATTCAATAGTACCGAATATTTTTATTTAATCACAAAAATCAATTGGCATCAAACTTGTTGAATAAGGCGGTGGAGGTTGTGGGGGGGAGACACCCACTCCGCCCCCACCAACTCTCAAGTTTAGGTCTGAGAGAAACAAAAAAAAATGTGAAACACACAAAGAGAGGAGTTTGAAAGTAAGAGAAAATCATAATTAATTCAAGAAAAATAAAAAAATATATAACATATTGGTTTTGACCCCCTCCTTGTTTTAGAAAAAGATCCGACAAGCCATTTGAGTTTGAAAGGAGGCATTTCCTTCGATGTACCGTTGCAAAGGACTGCTTATTATGTTAAGTTATGGAATAATTTCTTCAAAATTGATGGCCACTGTCATCACCTCTCAACGAACGAGACTTCAAACAGTCTAGTAACAGTAATAGAGGCAATAGCTCATATTTTCACAAAGTGTTTCAACATTATTGATTCCAAAGTATTATTTAGAGTGATGGAAATTAGTTACAAAACATTCTTCCTTATAAGAATTACAGGGTCCAGCCCAAATATCTTTCTTTTAAAATAGTATGCACTAAAATATTTTCCTCATTTGGACAGAATTGCAATATTCCCTCCTCCTCAGTGTTTTCTAGCACCAAATAATTACATACATACCTAATCGGTCTGTTCCCCTATGGAGTAGGCAAGAAACTGTGCATATAGATCACAAAACAACAACTTCGTACTTAATCCATCCCCACTAACTTTCTCCACACGTCCCTATTCTTGCTTACTCCCTTCACTTCAACAACATCCATACACCGAGTCATGCATGCTCTTTTATTCTTAAGACTCTTAATGTTTTTCTTTTTCAAAGATTCGTCTACAGCATTTAACCACTTATTACATAACCTACCCCTTCTGTTTGATCCACACCCTCTACCTTCATATATTTGTTTCGTCACTCGATCCACGCTCATCCTCTCAACATGCCTAATTCCAACGTAAGATGCTTCCTCCTCATTAACCTATTAGATTCCCTTTCAAACCAGGCCCCTTCAGCATCCATTTATTACGAACAATATCCATACAAGTTTTTCCATGTACATTTCTTGGATCTCATTCTAAATGCATTCACCTTGCTCTTGTTTTTCTTCTGAAAAACCCATGTTTCCTATTCATAAAACAATGTTTCTACCATCAAATAAAGTTAATAAATACTTTCCACTCATTGGGTCAAAAGAAAATTACTCTCAAAGAGTAAGAATGAAACCCGGCCGACACGTGTAATAAAACAGTCAAGGCAATGAGGGCTATATTATATCAAAGCAGTCGCTTCTAAGGAACTGTGCCTCTACTCCACGTATATAAATATTATTTTAAAATAAAATCTAAGTCCCTCAATAATTTATTCTAAAACAATGTATCCATCCATATGTTCTGATAGTAGGCCTATAATCATTTTAAAATTTAAGTTTCCAAGAAATTTAATTAAATGATTTAATGAATGACTAGGAAAATAACAGTGTTTACATCAGAATACATAAACCATAAGAGATTAAAAAATAAAAATATCTTTCATAAATGAGAAATATTTATATTAAAATTAATAGAATTAATTAGTGTCCAATGGCTTGGAAATGTATAATGATACAGTGCAGAAACATTGTACAATAATGTAAAGTAAGTGAGAGTAAAGGAAGCTAACCTGAAAAGATTGATAAGCTAGGTCTATATAGAAACAAACACGCCTCGCTCTTCATTTCTACTTACACTTTAACATTTCCCACTTTCACAGTTACACATTGTTTTAATTTTTAGAAATATTTATTTTTCATATAAATAAATAAGAAATTATATGAAACTACAATGCTTGAAGGATTTGAAATGTAACTGAAAATTGGCAATGTTGCCAAATTGACGCGAGTGGTTTGAATAGATAGAAGAATTGGGAAGTGTAAAAAATGTAAGAAGAAATTAAGAGTGATGTGTGTTTGATCCGATCTATAACAACCCAAACTATCGTTTCAAGATGGTTTCCTTCACTATCACTTACTTTATATTAATGTACATCATCATCAATTTGTTGTTCCACCGAACCGAGTACAATTTACGAATTTCTTCCATTTCTTTCCATCTAGATACATTTCAATCAAGTATTACCATTTAATCAATTATCTTCTTAATTTCAACAGTCTAATAAAGTAACAATAAAATAAATGTGTCACTTTTAAAAAGGGTTTTTAGTTTTTACTTTAAATTTTGCACCTCAACTTTTTTCAGCTTGAACCCATGATGTTTACAAGTAGTCAAATCATTTTTAAATGTAGAGAAAATCAAGTTTTCTCTCTTTACGTATTCACAGCAGCAAATACTAATTCACAATCATATACAAACAACGCAGCAAAGGTTTAAAGGCACTATAATAAGGGTATAATATTTATAAGTTTAAAATAATATCAATTAATTAATAATCATACATATGATTTAAAATAAGCTTTTATCTAAAAAGGTCGTTGATCACTTTACGCTCATGAACTTAGAATCATTCTCATTCTTAAGATTACTTTTTTTTTGCTGATATTTTTTTTTTCAATCAGTTTCCTTCACACAACCAATGCCTCATTATTTTTAACAATGAAATCAGACTCTGGTGGGATGTAGGCGGTGGAGACGAGGTTAATGGTGGCAAACAACCACACGGTGGACTTGACATCCGCCGTACCAAACAATGGACCGGACAATAGGCAACTGAGAAGTCTCGCCATGCACTAAAAACCAAAAACAAGCTTAGAAAATGTCAAATATAAATACTCATTAGCTTATTCTTATATCAACGCATCTTGCTACCTGTTCAGGTTACACACAAATATAATAAATTATTCCAACAGGCTAGGCATGAGGAATGAAACATTTTAGAGGTGATTTACCCGCATTTACATGGAAGAAGAATGCAGGGTTACCACTGATAGCCTTGATTTCATTTCCCCGCCATTCCTTGACCAAAATATAAAACATCCCTGACTTTTCCAAAAGCTGCTGGTAGCCTAATAATAATAATAATAATAATAATAATAATACAAATAAATAATACTTAGAGTATGTCAATTTAAAATAATAAGTACAAATAGTGAAGATGACCTCCCCCTTCCCCATGATAGGAACGTGTATCGATATTAGATTGCTGCCAATAAAATGTGAGTAGGAAAACCATACTGCAGGTAAACCTCGTCAAAACTTTGTGTTTAATATATGTAAAAATAGTTTTCAAATTAACTACATTATTTATTGTGTTAATTACACCTAGAAATTGATATTCCATTGAAACAAACTGTGTAGCTATAGTATAATTTTTTAAATCCACAATTATTATTTGACTCTTAATTAGTTTCTTAGATAATTTAAATTACTTAAGTAGCTAGTGATATACATTAGAGAGCAAAGAATTTATTATTTTAGAAATCGCTTAACTCAAAATTAAAAGTTTAAGAACAAAAGTTGAATAGACTTTTTTTTAACTTGAAACAATGACAAAGAAACATTCTAAATATGTCTACTTGTGTGCGGCAGAACCACTTATGTGGCCGTGAACGAGCGGCCCACAACTGTAAAAGCACCCCTAGAATTCCGCTCATCAGACAGCCCAAATAGAAGCGCAGTTGCCTACGATGTTGAAACTGCAGGACAGAGAAAGCTTCCTCCAGGTAGAAACTGGAAGGAGCAAGGACCACCACACTGAAAAAAAAAGTTGTTGGTTTTTATTTTAATTGGAATATGCTCAACAGTAGGTATAAGGCTTCAATTTTGAGTGGAAAATTTTCCAACAGTCAGGAAATACATTTGATAGTAGATAGTTAAATCATTCTTTAAATTCAACCGAAATATATATTTATATTAAGTTGTATATCTATAAAATGTTAAATTTGAATGAATGATGTGTTCCTGTTCATTTTATGACAGTAAATATAATAATGATAAATATAGTAATAAGGAGGGAGGGAGAGAGGATTCCAAAAAGATTAATGGATATGAATTATGTTGGGATGAGACTGTAAGGCGGGCAATAAAGTTACCTGAACATGTTACTGTAGTAGAGCTTATCAACCTCTGTGTGGCGAGGGTTGGTAATCCTGGACTGAAGCACCTGTGCTGTCACAAACACAACGTACGCAAGGAGGTACGAGTAACCAGACTCTGCAAACTAAACAACACTAGGTTTAAGGTGGGAGTGTAGGGGAGGTGAGAAAAGGCCAGGGTTTTTACAATACTTGTATTAAATTATTTATTTTTTTGTAAAAATAAATCAAATAATTCCCAGGAAGAAACAAAGTTTAATTTTCTTTACATTATAGCCTCAACAGTTCTTGAATATCTGTCGTATCTGTCGAGGGTGTCCTGTAATTTAATGACAACTTTTTCTCTTTATTTACAAGGTGTGCTGTCCTCGTTTTGAACACTTACAGGTAATCTAATGTCCAGCAAGACAACAGACACCGCAGTCCCAAGGCTGAGAATCCCTGCGGTGACAGTCAGTAGGCCGATATCTACCGACGGAGTCGCAGAGTAATCTAACAGGAAGATGCACGCTGGACATAGGCTCCAGACACAAACTACTATAGGAATAGGCTAAATACAAACAAAGAGAGAATTCGTTAAAATATTGATAAGTTACAAGGAAAAAAGTATGAAATGTAGGCTAGGATGTTCTAAATATGTCACTATTTTTTGCCAATCAAATGACTGTTTGGCATTGGTAAGGAAACTAAAATAACTAGATACTGTTCAAACTATCAGTATTTTCAAAATTATAATTCATTAATAAAAGTTTGTTTGTCTTTAATAAACAAACTATTGAATTAAGAATAATATTTTATCAAACAAATTTGACAAGAAAACTGTTTTAGTATGATTTATACACAAAAATGTTCTATAAAACCTCATTTAAAACTTACCAACACTGCTAGAGCTTTCGAGCCTGAAATGATGGCCCCCACAAAAAATATACAATGTGGAAGGAGGCTGATTATCATATTCTTATCCAAAGCAGCAACTTCTAGCTTGTTCATCATATGAAGAACTTTTAAAATTATGACACCAACCAGTGTCTGCCATCCTTGGAATACAGTTGGGTAGGTGAATTTCAAAACTGACAAAACATACTGTTCAAAACAAAAAATAAGTTTAACAGGGAAAATTTTGTTTTTATTACTAATTAGTAGGTTTAACAGAGATTGTATGAAACGAAGGCAGGATTCCTTTTCCATTCTTTTGTCAAATTATTAGAAACTTAATGTTTTCTAGCACACACACAATATAAGTATATAATAAAGGAAATTGATAAAACTAAAGGAAAAATAAACTACTAAGAGTAAATTTGATGAAGAAATCCCACATAGGGAAAGAGGAAAAAATGTGGGAAGAATCCAATGCACAAAAGTGACATCTTATATAGTATAAATAGTCACACACAAATTTTAACAAAAATAAAAAAATATTTCAGCATTGTTGTCTTTATCAAACACAAAGAAGAAAGAAGAGAGTACAAATAACAGTAGAGTAATGTGTGATTTATTTTTTTTTGTGGACAGTATAATGATTTGAACAAAAAAAACTTATTCCAACCTTAAATGTGGGGAAAAAATCAATCTTTTTGAGCTTAACCTAACTTTCATGTATAAATAAATAAAAATGTTTATTAAATATTATCTTTAACACTAAAAAATTGATATTAGATGAGTTTTATTAGTTGTTTTAACAATGTATAATTTTTTCACATTTGTTTTGTTACAATCTGAAATTTGCTTATGTTGTTATTGTGTGAAATGCTAAAAAAAAACAATGAATTCATCATAATTTCACAGAAACACACTCTCGGTTCATACTATAGCCGGTTTAACATAATGGTGCCAACGACTTAAGCTAAATTATGTGCACATAAATTAGTGTAAAGGAATAGTAAAATTATTGTGACAAAACCAATGTGGAAAACCTTCAATCAATGCATTCATTGGGCTACAACCCATTAGAAGTTAATCTCTTTAATACATATAAATTATCCTATTTCATTCACAATTTTGAGATATTTTATGGTAAAATGAGTAATTGTACATGTATTAGCTATACTTGATAGATGAAATTACTCTAACAGTGATTAGTGATTAGAATTACCTTATTTATAAAAATAGTTGACACGAAAAGAAAAGTGTAAACAATAATATCAAAATGTTGAGAAATTATTGCAATATTTATAGTCTGTCTCCAAATTTCATATTTGTCACCAAATTTATTTTTAAACATTGCCACGTTTAAATTTAATTATAATTTATTGGTGTTTAAAATACACAGCCTAGTATAAATATAATTCAACAAACTTCACAAACATAAATGGTTTAAACTCATAATTTATTTACTTCAAATATACCATCATTCAAAAATCACAATGCTATATCTGCAAATAAATCTAACTATTTTATAAGTAGATGAATATAATATTAAACCTTAAGGTTGATCTATTTTATAATATAGGTAAAATTACAATTCCAAAAATGTCTTATAAGAAGATCTTAAAATTCATTGATTACATAGAAATGTTAAGCTGGGACTATATTTATACATAACGCATTATCGATATATATATATATATGAATAGCGTACAACGCATAAAGTTGATTACTAATAAACATATTATGTACAGTGCGTGAATTTGAGAAGAGATGTACCTTGTATCATCCAATAGGAATGCGAGCATAATCTCTTGCCAATCTATTCACATGTTTGCCGAAAAACAAACGCAGAACAAAAACGTGGTCAGCTCTAATTCGATTACAAGTATTCCACCTCATCGGCGTGAGCTGTTTTGTTGAAGTTCAACTTATCTCTACAGATGAAATCACACGTACGCTGAAATTTTAAAACAGTACAGTGAGCACATATCAACTTAACACAAAGTGAGTACGCACCTCTTAGTGGTGCAGCTGTCCACACACTCACAGGATGTTGTGAATATATGTTAATCATGCTGCATTGAGATGTAAAACATAAAATCAGTACAAGTTTCTGTATTTAAAATAAAATTAGGTGTGTTACTTATAAATAACACGTGGCTGAAAGTTTGCGCATGCGCTTATTGGTTCTTCTTGGTCAGTTTTCTGTAGAAGCACTGCAAAATTGAAATTATCTCTACTAGAGCAGTGCGGGATCCACTGGCCACACAGACTGCTTGTGATTGGACTAGAGCTGTCACGGGACCAAATATTAGCACTGTTCTCATTTTACAGTGAACTTCATCCACTCCACCTGAGATGTTCGGTAAGGGAGAGCCAATCAAATTTTGAAACCAAACAACTCAAATCAGTGCGCATGTGCATCTGACAGCAGGCCGTTGTAAGGAGATTTGATATAACTCGTTTATGAAAATCGTGTGTATCGATGTATTGGATTGTGCCACAACATAGCGTTATAATTTGAAAACATACATCAGGAGGCTGATCTAAAATATATCTATATCTATTAGAAAATAATTATGTTGATAATTAGTTGTTTTAAGTTTGCGATGCATAATTTATAGTGCGTATGAGGGTTTATAATGAAATGCAGTAATTAAAGTATGTCTTGAATATATTATTTTTATTCAAATAAATTAGCCTAATTTATTTGCTCAACTGGCTAAGCTCTTTAAATAGACCTCATTTATGCCCACTCAAACCGGTTACATTCGCTTGTCAGACTCAGATTCGCAATATTGTATGTCTACAGTAACATACGGAAGCATATTCACATGTCAGAATTGTTGAAATCGTTTGTCGGTAGGAGATTAAAAAAAATATCTATCTCTTGCGTTTATGTATTTGCGTAAGCTTTTATATTTATCAACTACTGTATTCAACTGGAGTAATTAGTTATTTGGTCAAGAATAAAAGTAAGTGAAGATACACATTTAAAGATATTACATTTTTTTAATTATATAATAAAATTAGTGAAAATTTAATAAAGTTTTCATATATTAATTCGATTCTATTAAACACATGAACCTATAGCAAATTTTGAAAATAATATGACATTGATGATAATAATTCCCCTCACAAATTAATTACTCATGTAATATGTATGAAATATCCAATATTTTGTAGATTTTATTTAAACTTATTTTTAGTAAAATATCTTAGATTTTATCTAAATTAACAGCAATCTTCGTTAATAAGTACTCACTATTTTCGTGCGTTTTTTAAAAATAATTTAAGGAATGTCATGTTCCTCGCACATGCACTCAACTACCTTTCAAGTCTGCCGCTGGCTTGCACATTAACAGAAGTTTGAATTGAACATACTAATGCATGTATAAAAGAGTAAACAACTGAAATGACTGCATGGGTGAATTTTAAAATATTAAAAAATTATTTTCAATATTCAAGAAATACTTCAAAAGTTTAAACAAACACACTGAAAATTCAAAAAATAACTTTTATTATATATTTTTATTTACACTTTCAAGAATAATAAAATCATCTTCAGTTAATAACAATCATTGTTTGTGATCAAGGTTGTTAGAGGTTTATTGTTATGGCTGTCTTGAAAGTCAAAGTGTTAGGGAAACTTTTGCCAGTTCTACCAAGAAAATAAAGCAATGCTATTGCAAAACTCAAAACAAAAGTTTTTGATCTAATTAAAGCGGTGCCTGCACTTTTAAATTCGTTTTGATTTTGTACCGATTTTATTATTATCATATATATTTCTTTGTAACAGAATCAAAAATGTAATATCTCTTCTTTATTAAGATCATATTCCTAATTGTGGTCAATGACGTTAAAACAGAAACGAAATTTTAAAAATGTAATCAAGGGACATATAAAGAATGTTTGCATGGTCAAAATCATAGCACACCTTAATAACGTTATAACTTTACTGTGTTAGTATTTTGATTCCTTTGTTATCACACATTGCTAAAAATCCCTATAGCTTCAACTTGAAGTGGAGGTATAGATTTTTTTAAGGGTAAATTGCACAAATGAACAAATTAAAATATTAACCAACTAGAGTGATTATTCTACAAAACATGTGGTTTATACTTTTTCTTAAACACATACGATTAATCATTACATTTGAGGGGTTATTTCCTTTTTTAATAATTATTTTATCTAATAAAATTAGCCGTCCTATCTTAGCTTACAGGAATACTGAGGCCCAACATAGCAGGTTTATTAATCTTTGACCCTATCACTATTTTAATTATTATTATGAACGAGGGACAGCATTAGAGAATAAATATTTATGTATAAGTAACATAAATCTGAAACACACACGTAAGTAATAATATGAGCTTATTTAGCAGCTCGAATCTCGACACTGAATAACCTTTAACACTTTCGGACTCGTCATCTGCAGCAGATCCAGTGTTGCATACTTACCAATAATTATATTTACATTTCTTTTATAAAAAAAAAATGTTACTAGCGCCAGCACCTAGCTGGTGTCACATAAAATAATACTAAAGGATATTTGGCTTTTAAAATACAACTTTCCCTTATAGTTTTAACCAATCAAATAATTTCTATTATATCAACAGCCAATCATAATTACTCTTTCCCTACCGTTCGAGGATGCTTAAGGTTCTCTTAGTCCATCGATAAACACCGATTGTCGTGGAACATTTTCAATCATAATTTATTGATAATTTTAACCTACGGGCTTTCTTCGCCCTCAAGACCTGTGTTGTGCAAATTCGCATAAAATGGTATTGTTTTAGTTGAATTAAAATGTTAGACTATTTTAACATTTCTTGTATTTTCTATTGTTTCAAGTTTAATTTAAAAGTAGGTTAGGTTTATGTTAAAACACAAGTCATACATTTGCATTATTTTCGAAAACTTGATTTAATCTAAATTACCTTTGTGTTTTAGACTAACATTTTAAGGTATTTAGCTGGTTTTCATAAAAAATAATCCGTAAACACAAAGATTTATCGTTGGTAACTTCCAAATTGCAGCTACAAATCGTTTTATGGGTCTCTTTAGCACTGTTTAACTAATTGGCAGTGGTTTTTAATACGAAAGTACTTTAACAAATTAATTTTAATGAAAATATATTTATTTTTCTTTGTTAAAACTAATATGTTTAATTGATCCGGTAATAGGTTGAAGTTTCCTTATGATAGCATACATATATATTCACAATAAAAAGGCCTATGCTTATTTGTGTTATAAGCATGTTTTCTTTTTAAGATATTACTATTCAAATGTATTAGTATTCACAATATACGTACATCATTATTAAGCAAAATACTATTTGTTTCATTTGTCTTTAAAATGAGCAGTTAGCTTATAGAGTTACAAAGAAACTGATTCAATTAAACAAAAAAAAAAGACAAGTACAAAATACATATATTTAGTAGAAGATGGGGGGGAGGCGGGGGAGGTAATGCAGGTGAAAAGATAAATTCATGGATTGATTCATATCAACCAAAAGGTCTGGTGGTCTAGGGGTAAGGTGTCAAACTTCTATGCTGGGGGTGTGGGGTTCAATCCTCGGTCTCAGTACAGATTTATCTGATTACCAAACCCTTCCGTCTCCTCTGACAAGACGTGTATCAATCACAACTTGTGAATGTGAGGGATGCCAGGCCTCTGCTGTGGTTCGGACTCCACGTTAAACTGTAGGTCCTCCATGTTAAACTGTAGGTCCTCCATTTCATCTCACAATCACCCTACCATTACACATTAGCATAAGTGCATATAACCCAAACAGGTAGTAAGACGCGGTGCTGATAATAATAATAATAATAACAACATATCAACTATACTGTTGGTGAGGACATTCATAATTTAACCATATTCGATGTTGCAGCTGCATATTAATCAAACTATCTAAAGTCAAATATGCAAACAAAATATTCAGGGGGAGAGGATATTATGTATGCTTATATGACCAAACAGATAACAAAAAAAAAAGGCCTATTTAAAAAGTTAATAAATTATCATTAGATGGTAGAAAAAGTAAGACGGTTGTGGACAATAGCAATCAATTCAGACTATGTGCAGTAAGATTTTGGGTGTAATTTGATACATGAGAGTTATAGAGCAAGCATTATCAAGTAACAATTTATATTAGACTCCAAGTAAGCTACCCTTATTCATGGTTTGAGAGATATAGAGCAAGCATTATCAAGTAACAATTTATATTAGACTCCCAAGTAAGCTACCCTTCCTTATCCATGATTTGAGAGATATAGAGCAAGCATTATCAAGTAACAATTTATATTAGATTCCAAGTAAGTTACCCTTATCCATGATTTGAGCTCTCTTTTAAGCTTATATAATTCCAATGTTTTAATGCCACTAGGAATTTTATTGATATATCGTGTGCCCTCACCACGAATGTAGCTTAGTCCATAACTTATTATAATGAGCAATGCAGAGGTTGTTATGTGCTCTATACTTCGTTCACGGTAAGAATTACTCTCTGAAAGGTCTTTTTTTCTACCAATATCCTACTATATAATAGATTTCTGGTAGGGAAAAAGGCCTTTCAGAAAAAAATTCCTACGCTGAATAGACTTTAGTTAAGTGACCATTTGTATGGTTTCTCTCCACTTTGATTGAGCTTAAGGTTGCACCACTATCTATTTTGAGAAATATTATTGCAGAGTCATATATTATTTGTTTCCTTAAGGGTAGAATGTTAGTGATACTGTATACATAATTAGTAGATGTGAGGTAAGGGAGTCTGTATAAGTTTTTGATTGATCTATTGGTGACCTGGCGGTCTAGGGGTAAGGTGTCAGACTTCTGTGCTGGCGGTCGGGGTTCAATCCTCGGTCGCGGCAAAATTTATCTGATTACCAAGCCCTTCCTTCACCTCTGACAAGACATCTTGTGGATGTGTGGAATGCCAGGCCCTCCACCGTGGTTCGGATTCCACATTAAACTGTAGGTCCATTTCATCTCACAATCACCCTACCATTACACATTAGCATAAGTGCGTGTAATTCGAACAGGTAGTAAGACGCGGTGCTAATAATAATAATACTGTATATTCGTATAACTTGAATGGATACGGAGACATGATGCTTAAGAAATTACCTAATAAATTTAAAGGAATAATATTCAATAAGGGAAACTTAAAAATACATTTAATCACATATTTTATAAATTCTTTAAAACTAGTTGCTGACCTCGGTGGTCTTAGGGTAAAATGCTTGCCTCAAGTCTCTGTGCTAGTGGATTTAATTTTAGCAAGGGTCGGTGGATTTTTCTTGCTCAGTAAAAACCTGTAGCACAACTTTCTTTGGAATGAAATTTTCTTAAATAGGCTAGTTAAAAATTACAATACTGTCATGCTTATTGCAATCCCGGATAATCGATAGTGTATTTCCAACCTACCTTCGTGTTTCAAGCCTTTTCAAAGTTCTTGGTTACCTCCAAGGGGGATATGAGGTCCTGAATTTCTACTCTGTTGCCTGGAGACCTCTGGTTAGTTGCTCGTATTGAACGGAATCCATGCAGACTCGAGCTGTGAAATCTTAATTGTATAAGCCTACCTACTTTAGATTGGGAAAATGATTAAAAATGGTATAGATGAGTTTGAAATTAAATATATAAGTGGTTATGGATAGTATTTTTTTAAATAAATAATCAGGTAGTGAGTATAATAATTTTAAATAACTAAAAATAAACTGAAAAAAGATATAAATTTGAACTTTACATTTCGATCACTTCCCGGAACTTTGGAAATTAGAGTAAATTTGTAGCTGTGGGTTAATCTGTGCTAGAGCCGGTGGTCAAAGCTAGGACCTCTGGGAGATGTTGAACACAGTCCCCCGAAAGTCTCTATAGCCTGTTTATTTTAAGTTGATCATTTATATTCATCAGCAAAACTCTCGCTTACTTGCAACTTGCCTAGCTTTGTTAAGATATTTCTATCAATTCAAGTTATGTCGATCACAACAGCTCTGTGTCCTCATGGCGTGTCAGCACGCTGGATGAAATAAAAACAAAATACGAGATTAAAATAAGTCGTCCTTTACAGTTAGGCCCGATTGATAACTAATAATACGAGGGTAACCCCATCAAAATATCGAAATTTCTTTAATATCAGTGTGTTAATTGTGAATATCATGTTTTTGTAGCGTCATATTACAAAGTAAACATTTAATTCTGACATAAAAGTAAATATTAAGTAAGACTCAACGTTTCCACCTGGGTGATTTTCTGCTCACCGAATTATTATTATTGTTAAATTTTTATTAGATATATTACTTATGTTACATAGGCTATATTCTTTCTTTTTTTTAAATTCAACTGCGGTAATTATTCTGTTGTAAATTAGGTTACTATTTTGATAAACCTAGTTGGCTAACTTAGGTGATTAGCTTAAATTTTTTGTTTTTTTTATGTTCCAGGATGTTTTTTTGATGATAAGAAGAAAGAAACTAACAATTTTCACAGATGCTAAGGATACGACATCGGTACATGAACTTAAAAAAATTATTGAAGGTTAATATAGCTTTTTTTTTAGGTTGTAGTATATTTTGTAAGTTAAATCAAACACAGTGAGAATTTCATAAACAAGAGAATTGACTGTCTCAACTTTGGTTTGGAAATTTTTTTCAGGAATCCTCAAAGTGAACCCCACCAATCAGCAACTCTTCAATAAAGATAACTTTGTGATGGAAGACGACAAAACGCTTCAGGAATATGGACTAACCTCTGCAATAGCGAAAGCTCAGAGTCCTGCTGTTGTAGGCTTAGCTCTTAGGTGAGTTTAACATGATCAACTGTTCAAGGGGGTTTTACAATTTGATTCAGGTGCCTGGTGCAATTTCTCTCTTTGAACACAGATTTATTAGTTTTTTTATGTGGCATTGCACTGATTTTAGATTAAAATAAGGTAGGAACTGACTGATACTATATGGAAACTTCCTTTACAACTTTTAAGTCATGTAGGGGACTTTCAACTTTACTGTTGTGTAGGATATGTCCATATTAGCTGTCGTGTAGGAGATGTCCATATTAGCTGTTATGTAGGAGATGTCCACATTAGCTGTTGTTTAGGATGCCCATATTAGCTGTCGTTTAGGATATGTCCATATTAGCTGTCATGTAGGAGATGTCCATATTAGCTGTCGTGTAGAAGATGTCCACATTAGCTGTCGTGTAGAAGATGTCCACATTAGCTGTTGTTTAGGATGTCCATATTAGCTGTCGTTTAGGATATGTCCATATTAGCTATCGTGTAGGAGATGTCCATATTAGCTGTCGTGTGGATGTCCACATTAGCTGTCGTGTAATGACCAGCTTAAATGTTATGTAGGGGAACAACCAAATTAGATGTCATTTGGGGGGCAACCAGCATAGCTGGCTGTACTATTGGGAGACGACCAGCTTATCTATGAAGACATTCTAAAATTGTCAAAAACGGCCTTTTCAACAGTTTTTTTTAATCCAAATACCGTTTAATATTAAACAATGTTTTGTATTAGAAACTTCTATTAACTCTTAATCTCCATTAATGATTAATCAGAAATAATCCATGTGCAATAGTGTTTATGTAAATATACGATTTCAAGCTGACTGTATCACAGAATTGATGGGCATGTGATGCAGGTTCTTAATAACTATTTAGATGAAGTCTCTAAGTAATAAATAAAATAAGACGTATTTCTAAAATGCTGGATTTTTATTGACATTTTTTAAATTCAATGTTGGTGCTCTAAAGTGGGCTCCTTATAAAAAATAAAAGCTTGAATTACGTTGACATTAAGCTTTGGTCCATATTAAGGCAAGTGTCGGAAATAATAACTGTTTTTCTTGAAGAGTTGTCGATTGATAAAGTCATATTCTGTTTGTTCCTTCCTTATATCTTCTCATGTGTAATAGTAATGAAAATGTTGGTTTTGTAGGCAAGAAAATGGCGACTTCGAGCCCTTAGAGCTAACACCATATTCTTCCCCTCCCGATCTGCCGGATGTTATGAAGTCTCAGGAAAGCAACGGACAGGAACAATTGTCGTGAATGCCTTGAGTCGGACCGTTTCAATATCCCAGCGACAACGTGCATCCTTTTCTCATTCGTAAAAAAAAAAAAACCACCGTGCGGAATGAAGGAGGGGGAGCGACATGAACACACCAAATTAACTACCATAACTTATTGTTTTGTTTGTATGTTAATTGTACAGTCAAGAAACTTTGGAAATATGTAATTTAAGTTTGCTACTAAATCATTTTGTATATTATAATGGTGTATTTTAAAGAAGGAAAACAAAGACTAAATTTAAATTGTCGTTCAACTTACTATTCATATCATTGAATTTTTTTTTATTCTTTTTAACCGACTATATGATTAAATAATTTGACTGGCAACATATTTGATTTTGGTATTGTACATATTAAGTCATATGTTGCCTTAGAGGGGAAAACTACCGGCATGAAATACTTGTTAACTTTGCATATCTTTGGAAGATGTGTTATTTGTTTTCAATAATATAATTTATAGCACTTGTTTTACTTTTTAATACTATACATTTCTGGCGGTAAACTTTAATTTCTTTGCATATATGTAATAATATTTTTATAGATGGATTTTTTTATTCAAGATAAAAATGGATGGAGGTAAAGATGAAAATGGGGTGAAGTTCAGCATCCGAGATTATCTTGAATATACACTATATTAGCTGTAGAGTTGTATTGGTCCTTTTTACCCCTCTTATCTCCCCTCCACTGCATATAATTTTTCCTCTACTTCTGAGTTTATTTTTCAGCCCTTTCTTTGTAATAAGTATTTGAAGGAAATTACATAAAAGGTAGATAGAACACATATAAAAGGAAACAAACGTAATATGGGTTCACACTTCACATTGTTACCACTGGACATAAAGGTATTGGCTGCTTCTTTAAGAAAATCGATCGTCACTGCCCAATCCTCTGACCTTAGTTTTCTATCGCGCTTTCCCTGTGCCTTCTTCCAATTATATATTACAAATTTCCTCAAAAAGTGAAAAGAGGTTTTCCGTAACGAGATATATCATCACTCCTTTCTTTGCACGTTTTCATGTTTACAAAGTAATTTATTCAAAATGGTAGTGAATTCTCTTTCTGACTAGCTAAGGATGGAAATATTAATTTTAATAAAATCTGAATATATCATTATTAAAGTTGTGCCAAGTTAATTTAGTTCAAGACAACTTTTTGCTATTGGTTCTAGAGCGCGTTCAGCTTGATTTTCATATTTGATATGAAACAACAAACTAGGATTAGTACAGCAGAATATTGGCTATAAAATTTACTTCACCCCCCCCCCTCCCCCCCAATTCATCACTGTTTCCAGCCTGTGGTCTGGTTCAGTTTTTTTATCCAAGCCATATATTTTTCCACTACCGGCTGGCTAGGAATGTCGTAGCTTCATATGCCTTATAATCTAACTTAAGACTAGGATAGACACAGCATCTAGTCCCCAGCTATTAATTCATAACTGTTAAAAGGGTAAATTCACATTTCACCAAGGATAAATTTTTCGGCCATGCTGGGAATCGAACCTGGGGACCCTTCTCTCAGTAAACATGCATGCTACCGACTGAGCTAAGGTGTCGGATAATGGTTATAAAGTGATGTATACTAATTATCCTGGTGGTCTAAGTAGATGTATCAAAGACTGAATATTTTCCTTAAATTGAAACCCCGTTTTCATTAAATGGATTTTAACTATATCCAATTCTCTTATAAATTGTGTTATATTTGGAAAAAGGTAAAGGAAGAATGGAAAAAAACATGATATGGCTTCTACAATGAAAAGAACACGGTTCATACTGCCTCTTTAAGATTATTATAATTATTAGCACCGCGTCTTACTACCCGTATGGGTTATACGCACTTTTTAAGAATAACAATCTCATCAAATCCAATCAAGGTTTTATGTTAAGGGATTTTTTTTTCTGTGATTTTTGTAACCATATTGATCAATGTGATATTGGCTGAGCCACTTATATGCCAAATAGAGAAGAGCGAATATTTTTTTATTTCTATTACTAAGCAAAGACAAAAGAAAACAAATATGAAGAATAGTGTTAATGCATATGTGTGATTTTTCAACAATAAACCAAGCTTTACATGCTTTTTATTAGTTCTATTTCACCACATTTTTTACGTAAATTATTTGAAACACACATGTGTAATAACTTTGATGTCAGGATATTTACTTACTAACAAAGTAAACAAGTACTATATTTCATGTCCTTAGTTACTCATTGGCAGCTATAAAAAACACAATATTGACCTTTCTTGTTGATAATGTTGGCACACAAGTTATACTCTATCCCAATCTATTTTATTGAAAATTAATTATTAAATGACGCATTTGACCATTTACTATCTCAATCTAGAAGCTAGGTTGAATTCACCCCATTTCAACCTTAATCTCCTCATAAATATAAAGTTATTTTTATAAAAATTGATCAAAGATTGTATATAAACAATCTCCACTAAAAACCCACATAATTTCCTCTTTGATAAGCTTCATTGCCATAAAATAAACAGTGCAAAAATTAAATGGTGTTAAATAAAATACTTACCTACCCTTGCTTGTTTCAGACTGTGTAATTAAAAGTTATAATAAATTATCAATTATACAAAATCAAGTGATTATGTTAATGAGATCCTGGATGTAAACTTACTAAACAGTTAATTGTAATCTCCCAGGGTGTCTACCATCCGGGAAAATCAGGGAAAACTGGAATTAGCCGGGAATTTGGTAAATCACAACAAAAATCCGGGAAAATTATATTTTACTCAAAATATGAAATACAGTAATCAGTAAATTCTAATGCCATTTTTTTTGTTTGTAGCTGTGTAATATATTTTTAATTCCTAGTAAACAATTTTAATTCAAATTTTAAAACTTATTATTATTATTATTATTATTATTATTAAAAAAATGATTAATAGAAAAACGAGGGTAGAGGGAGGGGGGCGGCGAGTTAGAAAGATGTGACATACTTTTTTAGTCGGGAATATTATTAAATAATCAGGGAAATAGTCTGGGATTTCATTGGTCAAGTTTAGTAGACACAATGTCTCCACTAAATCCATCTTAACCCATTCCCTGGCACATGTTTAGCATAGCGATCTACGCAAGGACCGGGAGTCATTTTTATACTCATATACTCTAATCCTAAACATATTTTTGTTGTTCACTTATTTTCTCATTTATTGCTATATTCATGGTCATAGTATAGCATAGTGGTTCATTGATAGATTGCATTACAATAACTTATTGAAATGAAATGTTGATTCACTCCCGCGCCAGGGAACGTTTGGACAAACAAAGATGTTCAACACCCGTGCCAGGGAATGGGTTAAAATACTTATTAGTAGCTGTTATAAAATTTATATATGTTGAAATTTGTCATGTTCAGTTTTAACAATTTCAAATCTTTTCATAATATATTGGGGTTTACTTCCATCGAAATGTTTCAAAGATGCAAAGGTTATTGTGGATGTCGAAAGAGATTTGACCTTCGACTCCAGACATTTCGAATCTTCGCACACCTTTACTAACTTGTCATTGGACTGTGATAAGATTAAATTTTCGTCAATGTGGTTATGAATAGACTTGATTATACATTATGAAGAGACCAGCCCTTTGTAGATTGAATAAGCTCCTTTTATTATAATTATATATCACAGATAATATTATATTTGAGATTGTCCATAAATGTTTATGTCATCCGCCCTTGAAGGAAGCTTATGTAAGAATTCCTGGTTGCTTCTGAAGCTGGAACAAAATGGCCCCCAGGATGTGTCACTATCAGAGGATCCTGGAAATGTGCAGCCAACTCTTGGCTCATCTCTGTCGACAGTAAATAAATGATGATATTAGCATTTATCCATCAACGGCTGGTAGTATAAATTGAGTGTAATTTTTTTCAAAGGAAGTGTTCATTGTTTTAGTAGAATTTAAGCTCATCAAAACCAGTAAAGTTGCATGACTGGAAATCCACCAGTTTTGTGGTTCGAATCGCCACTTGGTGTACAAATGGGTGTTTTTCATAAATAGTTCTTCCTCTCTCCCTTCATACAAATGGGGGGGTACATCTCCCAACTATACCTGCCTCATCCTTACACTATCAGTGTGATTTTTTTTTCCCCTTTGTTTTAGCATCGGGCCTTACTACTTATTTTGATTAGACACTCTTGTACTAATTATGCTAATATATTAGGGATGAGGAAGATCAAATTTAAAGGAGGTGTATCCGCATTTGTGTGGAGAGAGTGGGAAACCATTTAGGGAAAAACCCTCTCAGAACACACGATCTCGTCATTGGCAGTCAAAAGTAGCGCCTTAGACCATACGTTCACCAAAGAGGATATTTATTAATGTAATTAAAATGTGAATCCATAGAAGGTGTAAAATTCTAGCCGGTATAAAGCATTAGTGTTAATAACACTAATAAAGCTATGCTTATTAATCTGTAAAATATGAAAAGGTCTTGTATTTATTTCTGAAAGAAATTTAAGAAGAAATTCTGAGGTGAAGTTTGTGATGATATATGAACCATCGAGTCTACCAGACGAGAGAAAATGGAATACATTAATTGCCTTACCAATATTTGGATGCCATCAATAAATCCATTTACACTTAACTTTGCATATACAGATAAAACCTTAGTAAAATTGAGCACAATGATTAGTTTGGCTACTTTCCACATATATATTTAATTATCATTTAGAAATACTGCTAAAAGATAGTTATTTTCACCATATCTCATTAAACGTTTGGGTTATATACATCTATATTAATACACTAGTTTATTATGGATATGGAAGGTAGAATTTAGAAGAGATGTGTCCACATTTATGAGGAAGAATGGGAAGCAATTTTGAATATTAAAAAAAACCACTTAAAGTAAGTGCGACCAGGAATTTAATTTCGATCTCCCTGTCACTGCCAGTCTAGTCTACTACAATCAAGTGACACCTTAGGCTATGCAACCACTGATGCAGGTTGGAAGTAAAGTTAAAATAACACACACAAACCTTTCGGGATGACACCGTCTGTTTCACCGCAAACGTGCATGGATGGAATCGTGACTTTTTGCAAGTAATATTTTGCATGAGGTGAACATTGGGACACAAAACCAGCAATTATTATGGCAAAGTTAAAGTTGAATTTGAGACCTAGAATTTATAAAGAAAGAAAAAAAGTATGTATTTTATTTAAAGCAGGTTAGTAATACAACAAACACATTTAACACCCGACATGTAACTGTGGGTATTGCTGGTGGTGGCTGTATTTTGTTTTTCATTTGAAATATATTATTTTGATTAAATCTGACACTTTGGGCCAGATTCATAGTCAGGCGCTCAATACCAAATATAAGACAACACCTACTTAGCCCAGAATGGAATGGGCCAGTTTCATTTGCGAAACTGGCCCATTCCATTCCAATCTATCTAACTTAGGTAGGTTTTGTATTTTGTTTGGTTATGAGCTGCACTAAGTCTGACCCCTTTGGGGTGAATAAATATTAAAAATATATTTTTGATTGTCATTTTCCTCGGAACCCACGTGGGTGCCATCGGCACAGGGTGGTGAACGTGAAAAATCAGTGTGCACCTCACAGCTGTAAATGGTATCGGTTCTTTTTCTGTTTTGTGAAAAGACTCTGTAGCTTTTTTCTCGTGGTTCCCAAAGGCACAGACCTCCAACAGAAATAAGCACCTCACATTTAACATTTCTTACTCTTACTGCTGCTCATGTGCATTGTTATCACATATCAAAGTGTGCTGATAATGCACGTGTGTGTTGTGTGAGGGGGAAAAAACTTACATTTCATTTCCTGTAACTGACATAAAAGTCCAACAAACGCTGCACCTTGAGAAAATCCCAGCAAACCATCAAATGGACCTTCTTTTTCACATAAATCTTCTACTCGGGCCAAACTCTCTTCAAAACCTATACAAGTGTCCGAGGGTTTCTTGGACATAAAGGTACGGTCTTCTTCACTAAACCACCAGCCGTACTGTTCTATTACGATTCAAAACAATTAACAGTATTACAATTAAGGCAAACAACATGAAACAATGTAATATGATGATAATAATACTAGTTATCTTTTTTTAGTACCACTTCTTACCACCTGTTAGTATTCTACACAAATATATTAATTACCAAGCGGTGGTAGGCTGCAGGTACCCTCTGAGGTAGGCTATTCTAATTTCAAAGGGTTTGTGACATAGCAAAGAGTTTTATCAATCATTAAGTATTTTTATAACGATATAATAAAAAAAACTATTATTATTTGGCAAAAATATGTGGGGCCTTATAAAATTACTTACTCTTATTGGTAATGACACTTGTGTGATGCGCCTTATAAAACCTGTTACACCCCAACTTACTGGTTATAAGTCCCTCCTATTTGAATGTTTGTACAAATTATTGTGTGTCCATAAATAATGTGCAGCAAAAAGTCAAATAGCATAATTCATGCTGTATGATCTGACATTTTTTTATACCGGCGTAAGTATTATAATATGCACAGGTATTATAAAGATATATTTACCAGGGGTGTCTGCTTCGCTGACTTCCGTGTTGTCTTGAAGACAAATTGTATGTGGAGCATCAAAGAATACAAACTCTGCATATTTCTTCAAGGATTTACGAAAACCTCCCAATTTTGATTTAAAAACATTACCATTTTGTCTGTATCCATGGACACAAAGAATCTAGAAACATAATGGTAATCATTAGGCCTACATAATATCAAAATATTATGGCTGCTTCAATTTATTTATTTATTTATTATTTAAAGGTTACACACACACGATCCAAAGAGTACTTGCTCATTGAAGGATTACGAATTTTACACACTTCTTAAGAAACTTTTTATGAATAATTTAAATTCAAGGCAATGAAATAGTTGACTATTATTTTCATAATAATAAGCAAGAAAGAAACTATGTTATTATTGTTATTATTATTATTTAGCACCGCGTCTTACTACCCGTTTGGGTTATACGCTTTAAGTACTAATTACGCTAATGGATTAGGAATTGGGAAGGTTGAATTATAGGAAGTGAACCCGCATTTGCGTGAAGGGAGAATGGAAAACCATTTAGGAAAAACAGCCCCCAGTTCACCCGACCGAGATTCTAACCTCGATCTCCCCATCCTCAGCAGTCGGGCTCAACACGTAATAAACTATGATTGGGGCAAAAAGTTGTAAGAGTCTATAATTTATGTTTGCAATTTTATTTTTAAAGTTAGTTTTAAAAAGTATAGCTTATTTAATTTTGATTGACTTTTTACACTATCGTTAGTTAATTATTCTTGGTTAAAAGTCATTAAAGTTATAAATGAGCATGTCTTTTTACTTATTTTTTCAATAAAATGATGCAATTGTCACCAATGGCCTCAAATAGTGGGCATGTTTTGCATGTTGTGAGTGGAAAATTACATGAAAGGTGTTGCGAGGATAGTTATGATGAATCTATAAACAAACTAGAAGCACTGACTCAAAATGGAGGTGTCAGCAGTGCATAGCTAGAAACCAGGCCCTTCATCCGGTTTAAATGGGAGGGTTAGAAGCCCTCGGGGCTGACTACGAGAGATCGTAAGCTGGGAGGTCATGCTGCTTGTCACAGGGTCACGTGGGCTAAGTCGTCGGGGCAGCCACTAGAGCCCAGGGAACCAGGCTCGACGACTGTGCAGGGACCGCCCTAGCTGTCAGTCAGGCCATAGGTAAACCTCATAGCACCTCGGTCAGTCACTTGCATCTCTATAACCACTAAGTTATTTGTTTTAACTTCACTTCTAACATCACACTTGTATTAGAATGGTAGTATTAACAAACCTTTACAAACCAAGTCTAACGTCAATCTCGAATCTACACAAGTATCTATATCATCCTCCCCCTATCCTTGGCCAAAGACATCCTGACAGATCTCCAGGCCAACATGATTAGAACATAGATAAGTGGTGGTGGTAACACAATCAACAAAAAGCCTCATGTAATTTTTCTTTGGATCAAAAATATAGTATTACAAAATTAATCTGTTAGCTGTGTTCAATGGACACCAACCAATCTCACATGATATAGAATTGAGGTGGAGAATGGGGGGTGTAATTATAATCTAAGTAATTATTTCTGTACTTTTCCCTATAAATGTACCAACATTTGAGTTAGGATAGAGTGGAAAATTATTAGGATAATCCCACCTCTATGTATGTGACTTTTAATGTAGGCGGTACTACTCATACTTAAAAATGTATATGTACAATAGAGGCAAGGTTAACAGGTGAACTAAACTGACCCAAGAAACATTTGAAATCTATATTATATTGAAAAAATACCTATCTTAAAAAGTTTCAAAAAGCAGCTATATTTATTAAATGAATAAACGTAAAAAAAATACTAGCATTTTTTCTCTATTATATTTTTGATTGTGAAATGAACCAAATCCACTTCCATTTACGTGTGTCCTTTTGTTAAAAAGATTTCATTAATAATAAACTGGCGTTGAAATGCAGAATTTAGCAAGGCATTAGCTAAAACTTTGTTCTTAATAAAACGGGATAATGACCAAATGTGGTTGTATTGCATCGCCCAAGAAAAATTGGGTAACAAATTGTAAATGAAACTCAAAAAAAGATAAAAATATTTATTCTCATAAAAGTAAAATGTTTGATATAAGAAAGCATTTTATCTACCTTGCTCTTTTTGACATCTTTGTTTACCATAACATTTTTTGCTCTTAGAGCAGACGAATTCAACACTTTAAATAAGTCTGCCATCTGTATTTATATTGATGACCAATCGAAAGATAATTTATACTTTGTTTAAATTTTAATAATATCAAGGTATTAAATAATCGAAATAAAATCAAATCTATAATTTTTCTTTATGCAATATAGTTTTTCTAATACTTTATATTTGCTATTTCCTTGGTTATATATGAAAAAATATATTTGTTCGCCAAAATAAAGTTTTAATTAGGTTGGACTAACTGATAATAAGTTTCAAGCATGTTTTGTGTAGATGTAAACATTAAATTAGGGGTTAATTAACACTATTTTATTACGAAATAAATTATGTTTAATATATGAAGTGGTCTTGTAAAAGAGTTTTAAAAATTCATTTTATTTTATTTCTTAAATAACTGTCATTAAATAATTAAAACAATGGATGGGGAAAATGCCATTAGTAGTAAAAAAATTACACAAAACTTGGGTTTTATTGGTGCAGGAAATATGGCAAAAGCTATCACAGATGGACTCCTCAAATCAGGTAATGCAAATTACTTTAAAATTATACCCAAAAAAATGTACACACTATGGTAATCGCACGGTCTAAGGCGTCATTCTTGAAATAAAATAGACTGCCGTTGATGGGAAGATCAAAGTTTGAATCCTGGTTGGGTGTACTAAGATTGGTTTTCCATTATCCCTTCACGCAAATGCATATTGTACATTTAATCTTGATTGAATCTTCCTCATCCATAACCTTAGTGTAATTATTGAACACATGTGCTTATAACGGCGTTAAAAACAAAGTTAATGTATGCCCCTACGCTAGGATTAGGATAAAGAACGTAAACACTTTATTTTAATAAAAGGTAAAAGAATTTTTTTTTTACTATTCACTGTTATATTAATATACACAAAAATGTATGTCAGCCATGAAGGCCTATATACTATATATTTAATTTATAATATAGAACATAGGCCTATACAGCATCCACATCTTAAACATCTTGCTTTTTTCTATGGCAAACTCAAATCTTACAAATGTGAAATCAGCCTAGTTCTTTTTACCCTCTACCCAACTCAGATTGTAGATATTTTAGTAAATTGGTCTAACATTGATAAAACTCTCACACATAGATTTTTTAGCCCTCTTAAATAAACTGGATAAGAAACCATGCAACTAAAGTGTATTAAAACAACTACATATTTGCCATCTTAAAAAACCTAATGCACTAAGATATATATATTTAATCATAATAATTAAATAAAAAAATAACCTTTTATGTGTTATAATTAAGCCTGTGTGAAATTCCAAATTCAGAAGCGGTCAAACCATCGCAATTGTAATGTTGCAGAATCAGTCAAACCATCTCAAATGTAATATTTCAGAAGTGGTCAAACCATCTCAAATGTAATGTTTCAGAAGTGGTCAAACCATCTCAATTGTAATGTTTCAGAAGCGGTCAAACCATCTCAAATGTAATGTTTTAGAAGTGGTCAAACCATCTCAAATGTAATGTCTCAGAAGCGGTCAAACCATCTCAAATGTAATGTTTCAGAAGCGGTCAAACCATCTCAAATGTAATGTTTCAGAAGCGGCCAAACCATCTCAAATGTAATGTTTCAGAAGCAGTCAAACCATCTCAAATGTAATGTTTCAGAAGCGGTCAAACCATCTCAAATGTATGTGTGCGCTCCCACAAACAGAAACCTAGCCTCGTGGAAAACGCTTGGCGTGAACACATCTAACAATAACGGTCAGTTTTGCGATTTAAGTCATTTTTATTGAATTTAGTGTCAAAATTGATTAACTATTACCTATTCTAAAGCAGAATTGTACTTGTTTAAGACCTATGAAGTTCCAGAGTTAAAATCTCACCAAGTAATTCTACTCTATCCACTTCGGTGGCCGTGTAGTCTAACTGACAGGGCAGGGCGATCGAGGCTAGTATCTCGGTTGGATATACCGAGAGTGTTTTTTTTCTTAAATGGTTTTCCATTCTCTCTCCACACAAATTCAGGTAAACTTCCTATTTAAATAAAACCTGCTTTATCCCCAAAACATTAGCGTGATTAGTACATTCAAGAATATAACCCAAACATGTAGTACACAGTACTAAACAACTCTACTTTATTTGGAGTGACTATTTTCATCAAATGTTTTTTGTTATAGTGGGGCGATAGGCAAATATATCATTATTTTAATATAATTATCACCTGGTGAAATACACACAGCCTTAACTCAAAATCTCAGATTCAAAACTAAATTAATTAACCCTCTTAAGAATTTTCTTGCTCTAAAAACACAGCTCTCTAGATTAAATTTAATATTTGGTTAGTTATCAATACTTTATTAGAAATCTACACTAATATTATAAAGAGGAAAGATTTGATTTTTTGTTTGTAATGGATAAACTCAAAAAATACTGGACCGATTTAAAAAATTCTTTCACCAATATAAAGCTACATTATCAGCGAGTAACATAGGCTATATTTTATTTTGAAAATTTAATTTATTCTTCATAAAAATGTCGATAGTCACTCATATTTTATGGTAGAGTCTATGATGATTCTTCAATATGTGTATTGAAAATAATAATGCGGGGGGAGGAGGGGGAAGGGTCTAGTAATGTATATGATTGTTCTGTGCGTCACCTATTTTCAAGGGTGAAACAAAAGCAATAAGTGTCAGTAAAAACTCTATTTTTAGGGAATATATTTATTTTGATATAGTCATGATGTGCAGACTTTAGAAATCAAAAGTATGCAAGAATGACGTAAGCCTATGCAATCTCTCAATCTCTACTGTCAATTGTTTCACATCAGCAGTTTTGGGATGTTCATCAAGTCATGTTTATAAAACAGAGATTGTTTTGCCAATTATCACAACACAGTGTGTTCACATAAATATTAACTCAGGGGAAAACACCCCTCTTTTGGTGGTATATAACAGCATGTTTTAGACCTTTTTGAGAGAAGAGGGGTCGGAAAGACATCAGTTGTGTTAAGGGGTTTACTTCAAAATGCTTTACATACTCAGATGCCAAGCTACCTTTGAGGAGAATATCCTACAGCTCTAGTCTTATGTGCAGGTCAGAGGCGGGAGCCCCCCAAACCATCTTGAGAGTTTGAGTTATATAAGAACTGTGCATAGTCAAGCACCTGTGGGTTCTCGTCTAGTCATAGTTATATAACAACAAAGATAAGTCAGGGCATAGAACTGCTGAGTAGGAACAATAAAAGAACGAGGACCTTTTTTTTCCAAACTCTTTCAACGTGTTCTAAAAACCTACTAATATTTATACATTTTTATAGTAATTAATCTATTACATTAAACAAGTTCAAAATGAGCCCCATAATTATTTGCAGCTACCTAACCCATCCCACTAAAGTCAACGGTGCCCAACATGGAGTATGTGTTAGGACTTTTGGGGGTATGCGAAAATATTTGAATAATGGCGGAAAAAGCTACATATGCCAGCAATGTAAGACAAAATATTAGAGTTAAAAGTTGTGAAACTAACTCAACACTATAGCGAGGGTTGGTGCGGGTTTTCTTCCAAATTTGACCTTGAGAAAATTATTTCAATTCCAAACATATAAACATTTTGCTAACATTAAGGGTACAAATTATGAAAATTAGATTCCAAGGGGTATGCAAGCATAAAGAGGTTGGATACTTCATTACTAAGCCATCCATACAAGTAGGTCCACGGGTTGGGGGAGTAGTGTCAATGTGAATAACTCTTTTAATTTCGTTTAGTAAATATTTGCATTTGTTAATAGAATTTTAATTGAAGAACCCGCCTCGGTGGCGTAGTTGGCTAACGCGCTAGTCGTGTTGAGCTCGACTGTTGAGGACGGGGAGATCGAGGTTCGAATCTCGGTTGGGTGAACTAAGGGTGGTTTTTCCTAAATGGTTTTCCACTCTCCTTCCACGCTAATGCGGGTTCACTTCCTCTAATTCAACCTTCTCAATTCCTAATCCATTAGCGTAATTAGTACTTACAAAGCGTATAACCCGAACGGGCATTAAGACGCGGTGCTAATATTAATTTTTTAATTGAAGAAAAAATTGTGAACTAAACATTTCAACAATTTAAAATATCCAAATAAACAAGGATAAAGGTTTGTTTTTTGTTTTGGCCAAATGGGTTGATAATATAAAAGAACATATGTACCGGGATTAAAGTATTCTCGGTTATAGAGTATCGTCAAGGATTAAAAATGTGAGCGATATATAGACAAGATGACATATTGAGTATTTCAATTGTTAGATGATTGTCCTATAGCACAAGTTTAAGGGTGAGCAAGGTCCACTCAAATATAGCTTATGGAATATTTTTGAAGCCAAATTGAAATTGTTTTATTCTTGAAAAAATATTATATTATGCTTATTTGTACACCTTTATATACTAATGACTGGAAGAATTATGTTATTGTTCCTTTGTACAATGGCAAAGGCAGTAAGAGTAAATGTAAGAGTTATAGGGCAATTAGTTTGTTGAGTATTCCAGGCGAAGTTTTTGGAAGAGTTTTAATTGAGGGGGTGCGTGGAAATACTGCAGACACAATTTGGGTTATGCATTGTGGTTTCATACCAGTCAGAGGTTGCATGGACTATATATTAGCATTGCAACGAGTCATTGAGAAATGTATGGCAGTAAGAAAGAAAGTTTAGTGTGCATTCGTTGATATGGAGAAAGCATACATTAGTGTGAATAGGAGTATGTTATGGGATGTTCTGAGAGAGTATGGTGTGTATACATGGTTAGTAGATGCAATTATGGTGCTGTATGATGGCATTAAAGCGTGCATTAGGGTGCATGGAGCTTTGAGCGAATGGTTTAACATTGAATAGGCTGTTAAACAAGGTTGTGTTATGTCTCCATAGTTATTTAATGTGTTCATGGATAAGTGATTGAGGGATGCTTGTGAGGACACGATGTACAAAATAGATAATGTGATTGTGAGAGTGCTGTCATACGCAGATGATGCCATATTAATGGCTGAGAATTAAAGTGACTTTCAGAATGCATTAAATTGTTTGAATGTGGTCACGCAGAATGGATTTTCATATAAATATCTCCAAAATCAAGTTGATAGGCTCGATTTTGATAAGGATGGATCATGAAATTATTATAAGCTTAGTATGAATGGAAAACTGTTAGAACAAGTGAATGATTTTGTGTATCTGGGCAAAATGTTCTGTAAAACTGGAAGGAACAAATGAATGATTTTGTGTATTTGGGCAAAATGTTCTGTAAAACTGGAAGGAACAAATGAATGATTTTGTGTATCTGGGCAAAATGTCCTGTAAAACTGGAAGGAACAAATGAATGATTTTGTGTATCTGGGCAAAATGTTCTGTAAAACTGGAAGGAACAAATGAATGATTTTGTGTATCTGGGCAAAATGTTCTGTAAAATTGGAAGGAACAAATGAATGATTTTGTGTAATTGGGCAAAATGTTCTGTAAAAATTGAAGGAATAAGTGAATGATTTTGTGTATCTAGGCAATATGTTCTGTAAAAATGGAAGGATGGATGTAACCCCCCTTTTTTTACTATACCATAAATAAAAGTCAGGTTGATCACAAGAGAGTTTTTTTTTTTATTCCAACAAAAACTACTCGAAGAGAGAGGGCAAGAAGAGCCCAGCGTTAGGCGCACATATCAATACAATATGGCCATACAATAATAAACAATACTGAAATAAATTATTTGGGGCATGACCCCAAGCTCTAAGATGGCCGGCTAAGGGACCCACAATACTAACATACATTTAAATTGACCTTCGTACAAATATGTTGTGTATAATGATAATAATTGGAGATTGAAACAATAACCTGCAGACTAAAATCAATCATAAGATATAGACTAGTCGCCATCGGTGACTCTCCAATAACTAACATAGATGACAACGTGCCCTAGAAAAAGATTTATCATTACGGCCATCAAAAGACCCCAAAATAGAACCAAGATCCATTATTAAAAAGGACCTTTAAAATTGAGTAACCTAACTACTAACAAAACTAACAAACTAAGAGTGCAGGCTCGCGGCCCCAGATTTGACCAACCAAGTTCAGATCCATAGAAATTTAATTCCTAATAATGACAAGTAATAAAATCATTCGACATGATTCTACTAAAGTACCAAAAGGGTAAATTTTAACAAATATCCCGCATATCAAAATGGCGGTGTTGAAAGTTTCAAATCCACCCGTGAAGCGGATGAGATGCGTTAGCCTATACAATAATTTATTTAAGTCCAACTGCGCTACCATGATCTCTACTAAAAATTCCGCAGCCTCAATTTAGAATAAACAAAGTTAAATCTTAAGCAGATATCGCCGAAACAGTAATTTAGAATTCATCATAAGCCAAACAGAACTTTGATATAAATAAACTAAATCAATTTGACACTAAGTGTCTCACCTAGAGAATGTGGAGAAATGTGTGTCATGGCTATAGAGTCCTGCCATTACATACACATAAGTTGAATCAAGTGTTCTCACAGCACGGGAAGCAAGGAAGGGAAAAGGGGGGAGGGGAGTGCATAGTTCTGGAATACTCTCACACAGTCTGGGTATAATTCAAATCGCGCGCCGTTCAACTGACCGTTGATACCACAACACTGTTGTCGGCACGCACGGATCTGCGCATGTCGATCGTCTCTTGTTACTTTTTGGGCGAGGCACACCTAGGGGCGGACGTTGAACCACGATCCCTCCGCTCATTTGGAAACAAGTCGAGCCGTGATGTGTACGTAGTGTGGAGCCTCGTTGTAGACCAGCCAAATGGGGACAGAATCGGTGAGCCAAAACAATCCTTTTCCTTTCATGTTGTAACAAGGTTACATGGATATTGAAATCGATTGACGGGTGAATGTATCTCAGAGAGTAGTTGGATGTATGTGGACTATTGCAAAGAATGAAGTAGTATCAAGAGTCAAAGATGGCAGTATATAAAAGTATGTTTTTACCAACATTGTTTTATAGATGTGAAGTGTGGGTTTGTCAGTAGAAACACAAGAGCAAGGTGAATGCGGTTGGAATGAGATATCTAATAAATATATGTGGAAAAACTCATATGACAGAGTCAGTAATGAATGTGTGCTGAAGGAGCACAGTTTGAAAGGGAGTCCAATTGGTCATTCTGAAAGAAGTTTCTTACTTAGGTTTGGACATGTTTGAGAGGATTAGTGTGGATCGAGTGATGAAGCAAATATATGAAGGTAGAGTGTGTGGATCAAAAGGAAGGGGTAGGCCATGTTAGACTTGGTCAAATGTTGTAGACGAATGTGTAAAAATGAGAGACATTAAGAGTTTTAAGAAATAAAAGAGCCTGTATGACTTGGTGTATGGATGTTGTTGAAGCAAACGGAGTATGCAAGGATTGGAAAGTGTAGAGAAAGTTAGTGAGGATGGATTAAGTATGAAGTGGTAGTTCTTTAAGCTATATGCACAATCTCTTGCCTACCCCATAATAGAACTTTGTGATTGGGTACCTAAGTATGTTATTTACTAAAATCGTTAAGAAAATGTTTTGTTGCTAATATTAAATTATTCTAAACTTAAAAAGTTATTATTACAACAATCAATTCAGATTTTTTTCATTTGCATATCATCCCTCTTAGTGCCATGGCCTATTCTGGATTCACATGCTAAGAATGCAAAACATATTTCAGGTTTTGTGTGCTAAGAGCTATTTCAGGTTTTGTGTGCTAAGAGCTATTTCATAATTCTTGTAACTGGTTATTTATGTTGCTAAACTTTTTAGAAAATAATATTGTTTTATATTTCTAGTGATATATAAAACTTAAACACCATCTATCGGGAATTTCCAGATATAGTGCAAATCTTAAAAGGCCGAAAGCATCGATTCTGGCACTTTTTTTAAATGATAGAAGGCAAAGCCTATCAGATCGGCCTCTGGCACTAAAGGGGTTCAATTTTAATGTATAATTGGTTTACTCTGAAAGGCAGTACACTTACTTTGATGGCTTACACTATGGTGTAGCTTATAAAAAAAGACATGTACTGTAATCAGCCAGACTGCTACCTTTCAGGATAAATAGTGTGTTTATAACAGTTATTAATGTTAGTAATTGAACATAAATTAGTGTTTTAGTAATTATTACTTTTATTAATTAAGGTTTCTAATTTATGAAACAAAGTCAAAGTTTTAAAATCTTCATTAGGCCATACATAAGCATAACCTATCGTTAAAGCTTATTTTCAGGCACAATTATACTAATTTTAAAATGAGACTTGTGTTTTCAGGATATGCCTTGGAAAACACAGACGTAACTGTTTTAGCAATGAAGCCGCAGTACCTTGATTCGGTGATAGATAACCTCGTTCTCTCGCATCCTTTGCCTGAAAACCATATATTTATATCCATACTTGTGGGAGTCACTTTGGAAACATTACAAAGAGTAAGCTATTTTGCTATATTTTACTTATTGCCATTTTTAACTCATATTTATCTCTTTATGGAAAACATTGTCCCTTTTCTGAGTTTGTCCTTTATGTTTACCTTTTACATGTTCCTATCGAAGTGTCCTATCATTCTTTATCAATTTCCTTTTTCTCTCTTTTGTGTTATTTTGTTTTCCACTCTTAGGAAGTTGCGTTGCGAGTTTCTCTCACCCTCCTGATGAGTTCTGACAGAAAGAAATCTATTGATTGAGATTTAGCGGTATCGCTTGATTTTCTTCAAGAGGCAGCCATTACTGCTTTTTCCAATGGCAGCAGTTTAAAGTGTGAACTGTGTTCTTTTTTCATTGTTAAAGCCATATTGTGTTTGTTCCTTTTTATGTGTTTCTATCCACCTTTATTGTACCTTATCCCAAATATTATACATCCTCTAGATCATAGATTGTTCATTGGTTATCCAAAACTATCTACAGCACCTCTTCCCATACATTTTAGTTTGTTTTTTTTACAATTTTCTATTTTTAATTCATTGTAAAATTTTCACATTTCAAAAATTGTTTGTAGCCCATCAAAAGTGAGCTTGCGGCCCACAGTTTAGGAACCACTAATCCAAACCATAACATTAATAAAATACATAAATTTTCTCATTTTACAAAGCATTTTCCTTAACAGAATAAATTCACTCATGGGGG
>CABEEJ010000113.1:263855-302262 GCA_901482245.1 Timema douglasi
GTGTGTGTGTGTGTGTGTGTGTGTGTGTGTGTGTGTGTGTGTGTGTGTGTGTGTGTGTGTCATGTCACTGTCCAAGCAACCGTCCTATAAATCATTAACTTTGTCCAAATAAGTAGTTGTGATATAGGAAGTGGAAAAGGTAATTCCTTTTAAGAAACTTATTTAATTCGAATTATCCAGGTTCCACTGTATATCTATAGTTCTTCCTAGATTCATAATTTTCCCAAGAATGGCTGTTCTTTGAAGATAATAGAGGGTTTAACACTAGAAACAATTTATAGCCGATATAAACTCTTTTCTTTCAAAAAGAGATCTTCATTAAATTGTATTAATTATAAATGGGCCAGATCCTATATTTTTCTAGTCCGAATCTTAAATTTTATTTTTAATCTCAAATCCAAATTCAAATTCTTGATCTTTAAAAATGTACTATCTATTGATTGGCAATCAAGTTCCCGCATACTGCACACCTAAGTTGGCTAAAGATATTCGAGAGAAATTATTACTATAATCTACTACATCTTTAATGAAGAATAATGGAAACACAACACTTGAACAAAAGTTAATATGAGGACGGAAGTTGGAAATAAAACTATTGTTACCAACATAATAAAACAATGTATACAAATACTACCTATCATAATGAAAATATTTCAAACTTAATTTAAAAGGCTTGGTACAATTGACAAACGTTATTTTGTTAGTTCTATGTGATTTCGTTTGTTAATATCTTAAAACTGTATTTAAAATATCTTGATGAGATTTTAATGAATCTTAAACCCCCTCAAATACCATACGATTTGAGTGTTCCAACTCTAGTTTTGATAATGATTTGGTTGCAAATGGCTCAAATGATATAAATGAATTAGCAAGGTTTAAAAAAAATGATAATCACTTTAATATAATCTCGGTCCATCATAAATCTTGTAATCTCTGTGAGAGAATCTAAGATGTCTTCAGGTAATGATTTTGTCTTGAGTTTCCTGAGCAAGGGTTTAAGATAGACCTGGGTCTGAGTGTATGTGGCACATGCTAATTTCCCTCGCACGGCGGTCTTCTCCGCAGCTGTCCGGCTGTTTAGTCGGTTACCCCACATTAGAAGTAGGAACTGAAACAAGTGTTTATTTTATTAACTGCATCTTACTTACCGTTAGGGTTGTACACATATATGTTAATTACACTAATGAGGAAGGTATAATAAAAGCAGTGGTTCCTAAACTGTGGGTCGGGGAGTTGCGAAAAAAAAAGTTTTTGAAATGCGAAAATTATGCAATTATTTGAAAATAGGAGATTATGAATAAATGAAACTAGAAGGGTAAGATGCATAGTAGGGGTTCGCAAGCTTGGTTTTTAAAATAGAATATTTCAAAAAGCGCCTGTGTTTGGCCTATTAAAACAATAAATATATATTTTCAATGTTAAATTTTGTATATAACGGAAATTATAATTTTAGAAAGGACTTATGTAAAAATAATAAAAATAATGATTAGTGAAGTATTTTGTGATCTATTTAGCTAATTTTCATTTTCATTGCCTTGTGAAGGCAATGAAACTTCAATCGATAATTTTTCGAAATGGACCAAAATAATTGATTAATCTAGTGGTTGAAAGTAGTTTTAGACCTCCATTACGTTATTAATGTGAAATTTAATATTAATATAAACAGTTTATTAAATTACTGAAAGATTTTTTGTGAAAATGACAGATATCATCTAGATTAAGTAGCCTATGCTTACCATTGCATTTTAAAGCATGATTTGTAGGTACGTCAAGAGTAGGCTCGAAAACCGAGCACTCGCAGGGCCCTAGTGCATAGGTCCACCACGAAAGTTTCTGCCATTCTACCAACTTGGTCTCGATTATAAAAAGCTTGAGAAGCATATTGATTTATAGAAAATGTACTCACATTTGTGTGACTTAGGAAGAACCACCCTCAGTACTCCTTGTAAACTGCGGTTTAGTCTATTGCAAGTGTGATGCCTTAAACCAATATTTTTCAAACTGGGCTAGGCTCAGTCATAGTTATAATTAAGCTTAGTCTCACCAGGGATGTGTATATTACAAACCAGACAAGCAACAAAGTTCATGGCCTACATTATCTTCTCATTCAGACAACTCGTTGTTGGGAACATTATGTTTTGAGTCATCATGCATTTATAAACTATTGATACTATTAAAAATATTCTTATTCAAGGTAATTGCCCTTAAATGACTCAAAAATAACGCAAACCAAGAAAATATGACCTAAAATTCTAAAGTGACAAATAAAAAGACCTAGGCCCTATAAAATCTACATTTTTACAACCAGAGGAATATGAACAGAGTTTATGTAATCATGAGAATTGATTGTGATGAACCAGAAAAAAGATGACATGTCGTCATCAAAATCCGAGCCTTGTTGATGACACATACATTAAGTAGCCCCATGGCTTCTTTGGTGTTGAATGACAGCTAAAAGCTTTGAAAAGTTACCAGACCAAATTATGTATCCCTTCGCCGAACCATATGCTCTGCAAAAACATGTGTTTAGCAGCTGTTACTTCTGACGGTCAAAATTTATGTATTATACCTAAATGTTTACTGTCAGAAGTCAACTGTGAGCTGTCAATCAGCATCAAAGAAGCCATGCGGCCACTGTACCTTGTTTACACACACAGGTAGCCAACTTACGTTTCTTGTTTCCACTAATTTGCAGTGTATGATACCAGTAGAGCTACAGTGGAGCCCATCATCAACTTAAGACTAAACGTTCACTGTAAACAAAGTGTAAATAATTTCATGCATATTAAAGGAAGGGAGATGTCTTCCACAGATAACACCATATTAAGAATTGTTCTAGTCCAAGTTTTTGAAACTGTTTGAAATACTGTAGACAGTAAAACAATTATGTGTGATACCTGTATGAAGTGTGTGATGACCCTCATGTCAAGTTCCTTCTCTCCTTTGCCAAGTTCAGCCGCCATCTTTTGTATCTCCTCATACGTGATGCCATCGTCCGGTACTTTTACATCGATTGTAGAGCGACCTTCGCCGTTCTGAGCTTGTGTCGCCAGGATTTCATCGAGAAAGGCTTGATCTACCTTCTCAAGGGCTTCTTGGAAGTCATTCCGTAAGCCCTTTAAGTAGATAAAATTTAAATTGATCAGTGGACTTGTATTAATATTTAAACTTGGTGAGAGAGTCACAACACATGCGATATAAGGATCATTTCCTACATATGTGATTATGAGTACTTAAATTATTATACTTAGCACCACATCTTACTACCTATTCGAGTTATACACTTAAGTTCTAATTACTCTAATGGGATAGGAATTGGGAAGATTAAATATAGTGGAAGTGAAATTGTATTTATGTGGAGGAAGAGTGGAAAACCATTTAGTAAGAACCACCCCCAGTTCATCCAAGCGAGATTCGAACCTCGATCTCCTCATCCTTGGCAGTCTAGCTCAACACAAAACTAGCGGGTTAGCTAAATACGTCAACAAGGTGGGTAAAGAGTACGTAAATAAAACAACCCCCAAACTTTTGGGAACAAGAAACTCTCTTTTCTCCCATCACAACCAATAGGGGTGTGTGATGTCCACTTTTTCAACCAGAAGAGAACTCTAATCGAATATATTAAATATTAATATTAAATATTAAATTGTAACAAAATGTGTATTAACTTGTCTCTAAAATAAAACTTCAGAATCAACAATATAAGTTTCAATTTCTTTAATCGGTTATGTTCTCCACCCCCACCATTATTTAATTAATCCCGAGAAGCGCTACTTAACTCACCGGCTACTGCGGACAATATCTAGAGAAGAAGATGAGGAGGAAACAGGAGAAGTTTGACTGGTTAGACTAGATTTTGCAAAATTCTTTATTTTCCCAGTTTCTTCCAGAAACAAAAAGAAAAAATCCCTGTGTTTTTCCTTTTTTTTTTTGTGTGTGTGGCAACTCCGGAAAAGCTGTACCAATAAGACCTGATTGCATAACTGTGTACCAAATTGCTGTCATAGGATCATCATCTGAACCATATATAAAATGTGGTATTCCAAAAAACTGTAAATTCAATTAATCTTACACCTTATGTATCAAGACTATTGAGGTTGACTTGCCTCTAGAAAAAAAATCCATCGTTACCACTCAATCTCTTAACCTAAGTTACATTCTATCAGAGCTCAACAGGGAGGAGAAAATTGATTTTCTTAAAGTAGCCATTACTTCTTTGTCCAAAGGCTTCAATGTAAAATGTGACCTTTGTTCCTCTTTAATTGCAAACGCTACCAATTGTTTGTATAATTTAATTTGCTTCTATCCTATAACTAGTAATCAAGACGATTCACTTTGGCTGAACACAAAATTGACCATAATGACTGTGGATACGAATGGTTTTAAAAACTCCCAGTAGGTATCAGCACAAACATATCACATTGGTAAAAAAAAAAAGTTGTTTAAAAAAAGATAAGGGGGTTGAAGTCAATTTACAAACTTGACGGGTATAAATTGTAAAATCTGATGAATTTAATAAGATTTTTTTTTTTAAAAAACTTTGTTTTTCTTTTTACTTCTTCAAATGAGTAAATTATTTTGCTTCAGTCATTCATATTTACCTTGTTTACTTCTGGTTCAAGAATCTCACTACGCCGAAGTCTTACGAAAGCCTCAACTTCTGTTTCCCCAAACAACAAGATGGGTTCTCCCCTCTCCCTTAGTCTCCTAATGACATCTTTCCTAGGAAGTGTGGCATGTTCTGAGCTGTCGTCAGCTGCATTCCCACCTGCAATTTCATGAAAATGTTTTAAAATTAACTTTCAGGTAAATTCATTTTCCTATTTATATGAGGTGTTTAATGTGTGGATTGTATCTGCAAACAATTTATAAACTAACTTGAATCTAGAATAAACATCAAATCCAACCCCCAGCCATTAATTCATCAATGTGAAAGGTGAAACCAGCATTTCACCAATGATAAATTTTTCAGCCATTCCAGGAATTCAACCCAGGACTCTTTGAGTTCAGTAGACACACATATACACACACACACACACACACACACACACTAATTACTGAATGAACAGAGGTAATGGACTTTCACATTAATTAATTATGTAAATATAATACATCAAGTTGCAAACTTTTTAATTTTCACACATCTAACTACTTATTTCGGGTTGTTTAGTTAAAATGTGAATGTCTAAAAGATGAAGTTTTGATTTAGAGAAAGTGTGTTCGTTATTTGAATAGAGAGATTAGAAAAAAAAAACTTCAATAAATCACTGGCTGGGATCATAAAAGTGATCTTTATTGCGAGAGTGGTGTCTTAATACAAAGGTCAGCAATCCTTTTTGGGCTGTGATTGACTTGAAACAAATCAATAGATCCCCCATCATTTCTAAACATTATTTTGATTCTTTTTCTTTTGTCTATACATCTTATATTTATTCCTTAAACTCGATCTTTCCTCAGATAGTTAAATCGCACCAACTTTCTAGAAAAAAATTAAATTTACATTTTCATTTTTTTAACATGACGTCTTACTACCCAATCGAATTATACATTTATGTGCTAATTATCCTAATGGGTTAGGGATAAAAAAAGGTTGAATTTAAAGTAAGTGTGGAGAAAGAGAAGTAAACAATTTAAGAAAAACTGCCCTCAGTACACCCGACTGGGATCAAACCAAGATCTTCACGTCAACGACAGTCTATTTTATTGCAGGATTAGTGCCTTAGACCATGCATCCAACGAAGTGTGTCATTTTCATTTAAAACAATTCAATTTTTTTTATAACATTACCAATAAATACTCATCCAGGTTATTTTGGTAACACTCAAATACTATTTGAAAACGCTTGATATATTTGCGAGTTCAAAAGACTCATTTTAAAATTTGACTTTTTTTAATCATAATATGTAATTTTTCTACATGATTGACTGAAAATTGCAGGAAGATCAACTAGTAGTCGATTTCTGCGTTAGACCATTCGACCACCGATAAGGTTTACACTCTACTTGAAATGATTAATTAGTTAGCTAAATTAAATAACAATAAGGACAATTATTATAAGAAAACTATAAATTTTTGGAGTTTTGTTTTTGGAAGAGAGAATGATGTCATCTTATAATGTCAGTAGGACTAAGGATGATATTTATAATACTATAAAAATATAAACTAGTTACAAACTAATTACACCCACCATAAGATGACATCGCAATGGTCTTCTCAAACAAACGACTAATTCAATAAGTGAAAAATAATAACCTGGGTACAGGAATTGAACCTGAAACCTTTGGCTTTGCATGCCAACCCAAATCAACATGTAACAACTAAGTAGTGAGATATGGTCCTGGTTACGAAATTAACCTAGATGGTCCAGTAGAATACCACTGGCGCAAAAAGCCAGGAGCTTTTTAAAGATAGGATTCCCTAGACAAGTCTCACAACCAGCGACCAGAACAGTTTCCATAGTTTGATATGTGGCCAGTTCCTTCAAGGCGAATGCGACACAACCAGAGTGCGCGTCCAGCGTCTCTTCATTGCATCTGTGACCCCCCAAACAAACGTGTTTTTTAAAGGAGCTGTATTTAGTTTTGTGTTTGAATGGGCTGGTTTTGAAAATGATCCAAGATTTATCCATATTAGAGGACGAGAATTTAATTGGAGAGGTGGCAAAGCACCCTTCAATTTTTGACATATCTTCGCCAGTGTACCGGGACCAACATGTGAAGAACTACACATTGAAAGAGATCTCAAGAATAGTTTGTCGATCAAGTTAGTAACATATCATAGTTCAGGCTAACACTATTCCAAACTAACATGGGATATTAAATAAAACACAAATGAAAAACTCTAATAACCGAGGAAAGATCCGTACCACACATAAAATGACCCACGACTGGTGACCAACGAGAAACACCGTATCCCGCATCTGCGACTTACCACCCCAAATCTGCAGTCGCACCGAGGAAACCCTATTTTGATTAGGCTATCTAATCTTCAAAAAATGTTAAACCCTAAACCCATTTTGTATCATCACTGATAAGAAGGCTGGTGTGTGAAAGAAAGTATAATATATTGTCAGGTATTAATGAATTGATATTGAAACTTTTGATAAAATAAAGTGGTCTAAACTTTAATAAAATCAAGCACGATTAGCAAATAAATAAAACATCACTTTACCTTTTGCAGTTTTGTTACTGTCAAACTCTGTTTCGTCAGTTTTTGCACCAAATCTTCTCAAATACTCTTCCCTTTCTTTTGCGTTGAGGTCAGCCCTTTTAAAATACTTTTTGCTTGGCTCCTAAAAAATGGAGGAATGAATTTTAATACTGGCAATACACCGACATAGTATAAATACAGTTGTCACCATTGTTTTAAGTTCTCTAGAGGTAGAGGTAAAGAAATACCCAGAGTTCATTCCTTTAAATACCTAGGACAAATGGTGCATTGTTGGGTAGCAAAACCACAATCGCAAATTAAAAATTTCATTGATTTTGTTTTACGTGATTTTAAAAATACATTAGGCCCATAACAAGTGCTTTTTTACATTTAAAAACATGTATTTTAATTTTTTCCTTTATAAGTTATGGTATTCTATGTAACTCAAATTTTGAAAAAGTAATTCGAAAGGGGCATGCCCCGTTTGGATCAAACTATCAAGAGAATACTGTAGGTTAATTTAAAACTTGTTTGTTTTTTAATTCAGAGTATTTAAAGTGCATTTTCTGAACCAAATGATTAGACTACCTATATCAGGACATGATTTATAAACAAACTTAAATCTAGAACACACACATAAATCCCCAACCCTCGGCCATTAATTCATTAATGTCAAAGTGAAACCCTAAATTTACCTAGCGATACATTTTTCTGCCATGCTGGGAATCAAACCGCCTCTCACCACTCGTTTGGGTTATATGTATTACACTAATTGTGATAGGAATGAGGAAGGAAGATAAAATTAAGAGTAACTCTGCAGTTGTGTGTCGGGCAAGCGAGAACCATTCAGAAATAACCACCATCAGTACACCCGATATGGATTTGAACCCTGATCTCTTGTTAATGGCAACCTAATATATTGTGAGAGTGATGTCCTATACCATTCTACCACCAAAGCGGGTAGTTAAAATTAAAATGTGACTTAGGTCATCTATTATCTTGACCAATGACATCAAAACTTATTATATTGGATGGGCATGTTCATTTATGCCGGGATCACGTTCAACTTAACTTTAACATAGTGTTCACTTAATGTTCACTTAACTTAAGAATCAGATATAACAGATATAATATAACACATAAAATGGTTTAGTTGCTTTATTTTGTGTAAAGATTATATTTAATAAATCATTCCGAAGTTAAAACATTATGGTTTTTCCACAACTAGCCTACTACCATTTCGTATGTTCCAGTGTGCACATGGTCTGTCAAGCTCATCAAGTCTGATTTAACTATGACAGCGAGATTGAAATTTGATTATCTGCCAGATGTGTTGAGAGTATTTTTTCCTAAATGGTTTTCCACTTTCCTCCCACAAAATTGTGGCTAAAGTAGCTAAATTTACTCTGAATTTTAACTTTCTCATCCCCATCCTGTTAGTGTGAATACTATATATGTTAAGCCCAAGCATTATTATTATTTATTTATTATTATTATTATTATTATTATTATTATTACTACCCTGTCTTTCTAACCGTTCAGCTTATACACACTTAATGGTAGGGCAATTGTGAGATGAAATGGAGGATCTACAGTTTAAGGGATCCAAATCACAGTGGGGGCCTGGAATTCCACACATTCACAAAATGTGATCAATACACGTCTTGTCAGAGGTGAAAGAAAGGTGAGGTTTGGCAATCAGAAAAATCTGTGCCAGGACCAAGGAATGAACCCCGGACCCCTAGAACATAAGTTTGACACCTTACCCGTAGAACGCCAGGTCACCAAGCCCAAGCAGTTGGTGAGATAGGGTGACATATAAAATGAACTACTATGTGTGCCTTTAACTATGGCTGAATCTGAATAGTCTAGTTATATGCTGTCACCTTTATATGTGCCCTTGAGAGTTGCATAATTTTTAATTACATGATCAAGTGTAGATCTGTTTGAATAGTCATGGTTACTGATGTACCCCACACACACCCTTGAGCTCAAGGATGATTTAGCAATACGTTATCAACATGCTGTCGGTGCGGTTTTTGATTGGACACTGGTTTATTTTAAACGCTTTCGCCTGCTAGAGCTCAGTGAACTTGTTACCCGCCATTTTAAATTAAACTGTGGTCAGTGATGTGTGTAGACACTGTATTAGTTTCATTAGGGCTAATAGATGATGTTTAGATGATTTCTACTTGACCATTGCTAGATAACACTACGGATCCAGAGATGTATAAAGGCTGTTGCCATTCAAATAGTTTAGTGCAGTCTTCGTTGGGAAGTGCGTGGCCAGTGTTAATTCATCAAAAGTGCAACTCAAGGATCGTTGGACTATTCGAATACAGCCTATGAATGAAGAATGACCAGAGCACAGGACAAATCTTGGATAGCTCGATGGTAGTTAAATGGCATATGTATAAATAAAAAAGATAGGCTAAACATTTTAACGTTGATGATTAAGACATAACATTCACTTATATAACCTTAAATAATTAGAAGGTAAGGTTAGGTCAGGTGTGTAGGCCTAATGATCTATGTGTCTAGTAAATGTAAAAAAACAAAAACAGTAGAGCTATGGTGTATGAAATATTATAGGTACTGAAAGGCACTAACATGATTAAATTGATAAGAAACTAAAAGATATTTCTTACAAAGAGATTTTTTTCAAGCAACTGTTGGCGTTTTCTTGCAATTTCTGCTTTCAAAATGTCCATATTCGAATAATATATTATCAACAATCTTGGTAGTTTTGTATATAAACATACGTTTTTAAAAAAATACTTAGGGATTTTTTTTAAATAGTCTCATTGATACTTGACAACTCTATTACATTGTATTGAATAGAATTTAATGTTGATCAACTTTTAAGTTTGAAGAATTATTTCTTCTTTATATATGGAATTATCTTTTATAATAAAATAGTACTTAAACGGGGAAAACTTAAATAAAAAGTACTCTAAGCTTTTTATAATAGAATTCAAAGATCATCTATTATCTAAACACTATGTCATCCCAGCCATTATGGCTTATTGAATTAAATATAACTTATATATTTATTATTTTCTAGACATTAAAAAAACTACAGTGTCAATATGTTAGCATATATAATTTAAGAAAAACTTTATATTAGTAGTTGAAATGTCAAAAACTCGTATTCCAATGCTGATGTAGTACTACGATAAGATGAATCATTTAACCAATCATCTCTTCTGGGCCTCTAATTTTGAAACGTGCGAGTAGCGAGTCGCTAGCGTATTTCTCTCATCTCGCACACAATCTCGCAAACCCCTAATTTTGAAACTTCTGCGCTGCGAAAACTGACGTCACACGATCGAATAGCGAGCGGATTCTACTCGCCAGCCTCACACCGTGCGAGACAGGCCTTGTCTATCGAATAGGCAGTAAAATAACAAAATGGATGCCATCCCCCTCCTCGGTTGCAGCTTTCTGAGAGTGATTTTGTTGAAATAAACTTACCATGGTACAATATAGGCTTACAGAAGAAAATAATATGATTGCTTTGTACACTTTATACAATCCTTCAATAGAAATATTTGTTTGGGTGAAAACATAATTATATATTCTAATTTTTTCCAAGTTTTCTTACTCGTCAATTTGGTCAAGTCGATATAGTGGCCATCTCATGATCTAAGGTTCACGTGTTCAAATCCTCGCAAGTCTATTTTTTTTTATATTTATCAGACTTTAAACTTTAATTTTAAATTATCGTATTAGTAAGCATTTAATACGTTTTAAATATATTTTATAGAAGTACACAAAGTATTTGAACCTAAGTAGACTAACATAATAGTCCTTAAAAATAATGTGAAAAGGTATTAAATTAACAACGCTAGGCCTACACTAATTTTGAAATTTTGTATGTAGGTGATTAGTTAAAAATTAAATTAATGGGGTTTATGACATAAATTGTACACATTTTAAAATAAGGCTACGTAAGCTAATTATTATACGCATATTAAAAATGTTTAGGGTATTTTTGTGTTTTAAAAATAGTTGCGAAAATAAAATAATATATTACTGAATTCTAATTACAAAAACTTTATTTAAATTCAAACAAAAAATTAAAATATTATACCTGGGATGAGATTGAACTCGTGTAAACCCGAGTTTGGGTCAAGCATGCTACCAAGTGTACTAAAGTGGATAGTTCTTTTTCAAATGGTTTTACTTCTAGTGATATAACTTTGAGAACATTTTGAGTCAACAAGCTTAAACGTATACAATTGGAAGATGGTTTCCCAATTAAACGAAACAAATCGTTGTATATAATGCACTCAATACAATAATAGTGTTTACTTTCAGTTACGTATCTTGTACAATGGCGGGTTGTGGCATCTCATCGCCTCAATCCTTCGGCACGTCATAGTTTTACAGTGTTGTCGGATTGAAAACTCAGTCGCAAGCGAAACAATACTACACCGACTCGCACGACAGTAGAAACCTTTCAAAATTAGCTCTGGTTCAATACAGCCTGCGATTTGCGAGTTCATAGGTTGCGAGTTAGCTCGCAAGCGAGTATTTTCGCAAGTTTCAAAATTAGGGGTCCTGGAGGCTTTAACAATATGTGGTCCCCCAAGGCGATATATAAAAAGTCCAAAAGAGATAAATAAACTTGAATAATAATTTGTATGAAACAACATAGGACCACTTATGTCGTTTAGTGGTCGGAGTTTCTCGCTACAGATCCAGAGGTCCCGGGTTCGATCCAGGCAATTCAAAAATGTATCTGTGACACAATGGGTCTGAAACGGGGTCAAACTCAGCCTCATGAGGTCAAACAAGAAGTTACTTGAATAAATAAGTAGCATCTCCAGTTTATAACACTGAGATTAACAGCCTGTTGGCTCGTTGTGTGGATCACATTACACCCTCTATCTGAAAAGGTTGGCACTATTATCACTAATGGTGGTGGCAACTCGGTTGGTATAGCTTGTTTGCATGCTCGCGCTATGGAGTTATATATGTGGCGGCATAGAACTAGGAGGGAGAATTCTTGAGTTAATAATAAGGGGGAGGTAATTGGTAGTAGTACTTCAATAAAATAGTGGAATGGATGCCATTAAATATGTTATAACATTTAATAAATATTTCAATATCTTTCATGAAAGTGTTATTACTATTCTCCTCTTAATATCTCTGTCTACCAACACGGAAACTCTATTATTCTGGAATATATTAGGTTCACTTTTGTTGAAGTTTATTACCTTTAGTTTTTCCTCGGCTATTTGTCTCCCAAAGGGAAATCTCCTCTCATCGGGATTACTGGCTAGTTGGAGGAGCTGAGTAGGCTTGCCAAGATCTTTCAAGATAGATGTTCAAGGAAACTACAACATATTGCGCTATCAGAGTAAGGGGGAGAGGTAACTGGCACTGGCACAAACGCACTCTCTACCACTGGTGCCATGAGATATTTAGGAGGGAGATAAAAATAATAATTTTCACCTTAAACCGCACCTTTAAAATTACAGCGGCTCTTATTTTAGCTTGGGCTACATTTTTACATGAACATTCACATAACACAAGTTCTAATGTGTCTTTACATTAGATGTAACAGAGATAACAGAATAAGTAAATTACTACAATAATTCAAGCATAACTCAGAAATATATTAAAGCATTAGTCGATTAAAAAGAGGTGTCCATTCTCACAAGTGGGTTAGAGTAAAGTGTATGTGGCATTCACCTAGATAAAACTGGAGTCACTGCCAATATATGGAATGATGTCACAGCGCTTCCCTGTTTGGTGGTTCCGGAACTACCTGTGAAATCATTCTTTTATAAGTGAGGTCTTCCACTACTTATCGCACGAATTGTTTTTTGAAATCTGCACTTCAACCCATTCACCTATTTTCCATGCATACACCTTCGTCCAGGTGTTGACGATGACAGTTCACAATCTTGTGGTTTATTTCACTAGTTTCACCAAGCTGCCACCATTCCAAAACACGTGGCTATTTCAACATTATTAAATTAAAAATAAAAGTCAACATCGATTGACAGTTTCCCATGTGAAACTGGCTAATTCAATTATGGTCTAGAGGTAGCTGTCGTCCTGCATTTAGTATAGCACCATACCTAAGGCGTACTCAATTTGACTAGAAAACTGGTCTTGAGTCATGTCAAATTAAGTCACCAGCAGAATCACGTCAAAATGTTATTCAATAAATTTTAGTATTTGGCATTCATACTGTGTGGCAACGTCACAGACTGTCACCAGCCACGGAGCTATTATCTATATGGAGGGTTTATATTTACGTGCAACTGAAGCCGACCTTGACTCGGAGAATTTTGCGGTGATGGGGTATGAATCATCCCGATTGCCATTAGGGTACTACCATTTCCTACCAAACAGGCCGTACGCATGAGTCTGTGATTATATAATTTAATCTACTTTTACAAATAAATTAAGAAATTAAAATTATAACAAATATATTACACAATTTGCGAATCCCAATTGAAAAGACGCTGATCAAATTTTAACCTGAGTTCTGATATTTTCTCCTTAGAAATTTTCGGCAAATTAAAATACTTGCATTTTCACTTTCTTGCATATACGTAGAATTGTGATGGTCTAAAAAAAACACCTTGCATGGTAAAGCAGTGTTAACAAATATAGCATAATATTATTTTCATGATTATATAGACCTGAACGTTGTATAACTTTTATGTTATATATTTAATTTTTTTTAATAAGCAGAGAAAGAAAATACCAAGTATTTTACAGTTTTCTCCCTCCCAAACCGAATTTATATTTGGATAACAGCTAATACTCTTACAATTTACTAGAGTTAAGTAAAGTTTAACTTGAACATATGTACTGTAATTTTAAGGGCCATTGTTTCAATGTCAGGTTAGAGATTATAGGAGATAGTTTTGAAAGATAACAAATGAGAACCTAGCTATTGGAGTTATAAAACGAATAAATGGAAAAAAAAGACTTTGTAAACGTTAGTATTAAACCACATATTAATGCAATAATAATGCCTTTATTTTGGCAACTTGTCATATCAATTGAAAGTGGGCCTTTACTGTGTTTTATTTATTTAAACATTGTATAGTTATGTGGAAAGACAACTTTATTTATATTTTTATTTCCTTTTTCAAAAGGTCTATGCATATTTGTATCAAGTCCCATACCCTACATTTATTAAGGTCTCAATTGAAACATGAAACTATTCGCTGAGAAAAAATTATTCATGCACAGCTGTGGGAGCCTAGTGTTTAAAAACTAAAATCTTAGTGGCTATGTAGGACCCTCTTGCAACTAATTGTAACGCCTATGCTTTGTAGCTTATTTCTGTACCTACTAGTTCTACTCTAGAGGGCCTACATATTAGTGTCATCGTTTTGGAAGAGAATTGACAATGTTTTCCGTGAGGGCCTAGGCCTAGTTGTATTAGAGCCGATGTTCCAATATCGAATTAAACCACTGGTTAACTTAACTAAGGTTTAATAAAACCCCGAGTTAAAACTTAAGGTTAACGTAGTTTACTGTTTGAATGGCTTTCTATGTGGAGGTTAGTTGACTTGGAGTGAATTTGTTGAATGCAGAGGTTGGTAGTATATTTTTACTCAAATGTCACTTAAACAAAAATATTTGTTAGTGGAAATGGGAATAAATGAATGATGAAATGGGTTAATAATCATTATCTAATTTAATTTTTAATACTTTTGCATGTTTCACAGACACATTTTACTAATATATTATACACTAATATTCCCTCCAAAAACTATTTAATTACTTTTAAATCTACTTAATAGGTTTAATTATTTATTTTATCCTGCTCAAGAATAAAATAGTGTGTTTAAAAAAGGGGGTGGAGGGTGCGCAAAAACCAGTACATATAAGGGACTTTTTAATTTAGCGTCATCCTTCTATTCAAAAGGATATGGAGAATTGATTTAAGCTAAAACCAAAATTAATAGGATTATTTGTTTTGATAAACAATTAAATCAAAACTCACCTAAGTCACGGGTATTGCCATATAGCTGAGCGGGATCTTAATATTTCAAGAAAAACGTGTTACTAATGCTTGAAATATTAGGTTTTGACAGTTTGGAATAATTTATAATAAAAAAGACTACTAATTACATGTTATAATACTTTAATGACCCGGTAATTACCATTAACTTTACCATGCTTTATTTATTTATATATAATTAAAATAAAATATTATAACTATGTGGAAAAATAACTTTTATTTGCATTTTTAATTTATTTTCAAGCACTTCATAAAGGTCTAGGCATATTTGTATTAAGTCCCTTAACCTACAACTATTAAAGTTTCCCTCGAAACATGAACCTATTCGTTGAGAAAAAATTATTCACGCACAGCTGTGGTAGCCTAGTGTTTAAAAACTAAAACCTTTGTGGCTATGTAGGACCTTCTTGCAACTAATTGTCACGCCTATGCTCTGTAGTGTAAAATATTTCCTTCTTTTATATACTAGTTATACTCTAGGTGGCCTACTTATTATTCTAATAATTTTCTAAGAGAATTGATAATGTTTTCCATGAGGGTCTAAGCCTAGTTGTATTAAGCTATACTGTGGTATCATAATTAAAGTTTCACTTTAAACCTGAACCCAGTTATGCAGGAAAAAATGTTCACTCACAGCTGGTGCTTATTAAAAAAAAATTAAGCCTTTTGGTTTAAACAAATCAACACTAACACATAAAATAATGACTCAGTAGAAAAAAGACCATTTACTTGAATTTTTGATTACTTTTTCTAACACTTCATAAAGGCCAAGGTTCAGTTGTATTACATAGCCCACACTAGTTAAAGTTTCACTTTAAACCTGAACACAGTGGTTGAAAAAAACATATTCACAAACCGCTGTGGTAACCTAGAAGGTGATGGTGCATAAAATATGTTTATATAAGCCACTTTTATTTATATAAAATAGCAAGTAATAAATTATTGTATACAATCATTTCCCTCACAAGGATATGGAGAATCAAATGATACCTCACTCATTGTTATGTTTGTGTTTTATTATTTTATTTATTCGTATATAAAGAACACAATACACATTTGATTATTAACAAAAGCCAACCCTTCTCCTTACCTGCACTCATATATATATATATATATATCACTCACAATATTTCATAACTGCTATAGTCATGTGACTCAACTACTCTAGTCAAATATACATCATCTCCCCTCCAACAAAGTTAATTTAAACATTGCACTGGAATATATAAAAACTTATCTTATTTTTATAAATCTAGTTTCATAGGTTTTCTTATTATTCTACCAGCTATGGAAGTTATTTTAGGAGATGCAAGTTCAGGCATAGTTGGTGATGGAGGTAATTTTGTTTAGGACTGGTTTGCTGTATTGTAGGAATAGTCTCAAGTTGGATAGGTCTAGGAATAGTCTCAGGCTGGAGGTTGAGGGATTGGATCATTTATGCTAGGGCTCTGGATTATGAAAGGATGGAGGTGGATTCAATTGACTTCCTTAATCCTTTCATATTCCTTCTAATTTCCCTACCATCACTTTGTTTTACAATAAAAGATCTGGGTGTGAAGTGTTTATTTACTATTCGACCTGGTTCCCAAACTTTGTCTTTTTGTATTAAAATTGATTCGTTGGGTTGTACATCAGGTAAATTTTTAGCACCCCTATCATACCACATCTGTCTTAATGTTTTTTGCCATAAGTTTAGCTTTGATATTGATATCATAATTATTTTGTTTAAGTAAGTTAGATGAGGTGGCTATTTTACTCTTAATCCTTCTGTTTAACATAAGTTGTGCTGGAGATAAGTTTATATCTTTAATTGGAGTGCTTCTGTATTCCATGAGTGATATAAAAATATCTTGACCTCCTCCGTAAGCTTTTCGAAGCAGATTTTTAGCTATTGAAAAGCTGACTTTTCCGCGAGTCCATTAGACTGAGAGTAAAGTGGACTTGAGGTTACAGGTAATAAATCAAAATCTAAGGCAAAATTTCTAAATTCCAAACTGTTGAAAGGCATGTTATCAGAGATTAAAATGTCTGGTATTCCAAATCTAGCAAATATAGGTTTGAGTTTTTGAATTACATGATTAGCTGTTTTGCCTTTTATAGTTTCTATTTCTATCCATCTAGTATAGTAATCAGTTACAACCAAATAGTCATTGACACAAATTCAAAAAAACCTGTGGCTAACTTTTGCCAGGGCCTATCAGGTGGTGGATGGCTAATCATCGGTTGCTTGACATTACTTTTGTGAAATTTTTCACATATTTTACACTTAAGTACAATTTCTTGGATTCCTTTGCACATACATGGCCAAAATAGCACTTATCGTGGTCTTGATTTACATTTTTCAATCCCTATATGACTTTCATGAATTAAGGTCAACATGGCCTTTCTTAATGAAATTGGTACAATTAGCTTATCATCTAAAAATAACAAATCATCATCTACTGTAATTTTGTACTGTAAATTAAAGTAATATTTAACATTATTAAGGCATTTGGATTTTGTGTTTGGCCAGCCATTTACAAAAAAGTATTTGAGAAAACTTAAATCTGGGTCTTTTTCTGTTTCTATTTTGAACTTAGTTTTTTTTTCCACAGTCATTGGTAAGTAATTAGTTACTTAGTGAGTGAACTATATATGTTAATTCTGGATCATCTTTAACTGGGTCTTTTAAGTAAGCTATAGATAAGGTATCTGCCATAAAAATTTGTTTACCTGGTACATAAGCAATTTTGATTTGATAATTAATTCAAGCAATAATCTTTGCAATCTAGAAGACACTTTAGAAATGTCTTTATTTACAATGGTTACTAAAGGTTTGTGGTCGGTTTGAACATGTAGAAGTCTGCCATAAGTTAGCTGGTGAAACTTTTCAAGGCCATAGGTTATGGCTAAAAGTTATTTTTCTATCTGAGCATATCTTTGTTCAGTTTCTGTAAGAACTTCTCGATCAATACGAGAGAGAGTGTGCATTTTGTAAAATACAAACTCCAAGACCATCCTTAGATGAGTCGCACTGTAATGTTAACAGTATGGAACCATCAAATATAGCTAATACTGGTGCTTTTGTTAACTCACTTTTTAACAGATTAAGCACTTATTCATGTTGCCACTGCCAGTCAATATCACTTCTAGTCAGACAACGCAAAGGTGCGGCTATCTTAGATAGGTTAGGTATGTACTGTGATAAGTACTTTGACATCCCCAGTAATCTCATTAACTTTTTTTTATTTTTAGGTCTTTTCATCTTTATAATGGCTTTGACATGATCAGGATCAGGTTTAATTCCTTCATTTGAAACAATTTGTTCTATAAAGTTTACTGATTTTACTCTGAACTGAAACTTGTTTTTATTAAAACTTTACATTGTTTGCTTTAGCCTTTTGTAAGACTTTATTTAAAATCTGATCATGCTTTTTTTTCACCAGACCCTCCAATAATTAAATCATCAAAATAAATTTCACATCCTTCAATATCACCAAAAATATCAAAGTTTTTTTTGAAAAATTTCAGTGGCTGAACATAACCCATAGGGTAATCTTTTAAACCTATACCAAATGGTGTATTAAAGGTACACAAATATGAGCTAGGCTCATTTAACTCTATGTGCCAAAAACCTTGTTTCATAACTAACACTGAAAACACTGTTTTCCCACTTAACCTTGACATTATTTCTTCTGCTTTTGGAATCAAAAACTGTTCCTTCTTTATTGCAGTATTAAGATCTTAGGGTCTAAACATAGTCTTAATGTGTGGTTAGGTTTCTCCACTATAACTAAACTATTGACCCACCCAGTAGGTTTAGTAACCTCTGTAATAATATATTTTTCTTTTAGATCATCTAGCGTTTTTGATTTTAATGTGTAAGCTTAGAGGCACACGCCTAGGAGGGTGTATTTTTGGAAAGACATTATATTTTAATTCTATGTTTAGTTTGCCAGGGAATTTCCCCAGTCCATTAAAAACCTCAGCATGCTTAGCGATAACATCTGTTTTGCTTATATGCTCTGTAATATAATCTATTCCTATTTTTGCTAACAAGTTAAGTTTAAGACAATCACCTAAGCCTAGCAAGGGTACTGAATTTACATTTGCTACTACAAATTTAATCTCTTGATTTTGTTCATTACAAGAAGAGCGTTTTATTTTTACTATTCCCTCAGGCTTAATTTTATTTTTTTACCCAAAAGCTATCAATATAGCATTAGTTTCAGTTAACATGTTTTTGTTCTCTAGTTTATTTTACACACATAAGGGAAGAATGCTAGTTTCTGCTCCTGTATTCAATTTAAATTTAACTTTTTGTTCATCCAACAAAATGGTTTCAAACCAAGAAACAGTGTTTCCTACGCCGTCAATTTTAACCTCAAAATTGAGTCCTAAGTTGTCAATACTAGTTAGGCCTGTTTGAATTTTTATCAATAAACAAATGATTAGAAAATTAACTTTCTAGCCATGGTCCTGCTTCACTTTTCCAGTCTCCATTAGATATTTGATCATTTTCTATTACATTATTTGGGTCAATTTCTAGCACTTCATGTACCTGCCTATTTCTAAGTCTATAATCGCATAGCTTAGCAAAATTATTCATTTGCTTACATTTAGAACATACCTGCCTAAATGCTGGACAAGCTCTGGGATTGTGTGTATAACTACATTTTTTACATTCATAACTTTGAACACTTCCATTTCCACTAGGCCTGATTATTATCAAGGGGCCTTTTTACAGCTTTGACACTTTTATTAGGCACCTTCACTGATTCTACACTTTTTTCCTGGAGGGATTTCACCTGTTGTCTGCTGAGTTCAGCGGCTCTACAGAACTCTGCAGCCTTCTTTAGGGTTAGGTCCAGCTCTCGAAGCATGCATTCTTGAAGATTATTATCTTGGATTCCCAAGACGATACTGTCCCTTATTAGAGAATCCTTTCCCTTGAATTCACATGTAGATGCAGAAGTTTGTAGTTCCGTTAGGAAGCTGTCAAACGTTTGTCCTTCTTTCTAGTAGACATTGAAGAATTTATATCTTTCAAAAATTACATTTTTAGTGGTTGACAGTAGTCTTCAAATTTTTTCAGGATAATTTCAATTTTATCCTTATCTTCTTCTATTGTATACTTAAATGTGTTGTAAACTTCAAGTCCATCTTCACCAATCAAATTCAGTAGAATGGCTATATTAGTAGTTTCTTCGGCTTTCGTTTTTCCTATTGCTTCTATAAACTGTGTGTACCTTTGTTTGAACTTACGCCAATTTTCCGATACGTTGCCATTAATCCATTTTTTTTAAGGTTATCCACTTGACTGTACATTCGTGTCCAGCTCTCCACTAACAAACTAATTTAATAAACACGCCGTTCACTTTTTTGACACCATGTTATGTTTGTGTTTTATTTATTCGTATATAAAGAACATAATACACATTTGATTATTAACAAAAGCCAACACTTCTCCTTCTCTGCACCCACATATATATCACTATTCAACAGTATTCAACAGTATTGCATTTTCTATGGTATTCACTCACAATTATTTCATAACTGATCTAGTTATGTAACTCAACTACTCTAGTCAAATATACAACATATACATTTTATAATATACAACACTCATATTATAATTATTCAAAAATCTTTTTGTGTTTGCAACATTTAAATAGCTCACCAAAATCATAGAGAATCGTAGATATTAAACTGATGTTCGAAATTTTAATTTGAGTTATTTAGGTTCAAGTATATGGTAATTACCCTGTTATTAAAGTTTATTAGTAATCCTTTTTATTGTCATAAATTATTCAACACTGTCAAAACCTAATATTTCAAGCATTATTAACACGTTTTTCTTGAAATATTAAGATCCCTCTCAGCGATATGGCAATACCCGTGACTTAGGTGAGTTTTGATTTAATTGTTTATCATAACAAATAATCCTTTTAATTTTGGTTTTAGCTTAAATCAATTCTACATATCCTTTTGAATAGAAGGATGACGCTAAATTAAAAAGTGCCTTATATGTACTGGTTTTTGCGCACCCTCCACACCCTTTTTTTAAACATTCCATTTTATTCTTAAGCAGGATAAAATAAATAATTAAACCTATTAAGTAGATTTAAAAGTAATGAAATAGTTTTTGGAGGGAATATTAGTATATAATACATTAGTAAAATGTGTCTGAAACATGCAAAATACTCGCAAAAGTATTAAAAATTAAATTAGATAATGATTATTAATCCATTTCATCATTCATTTATTCCCATTTCCACTAACAAATATTTTTGTTCAAGTGATATTTGAGTAAAAATATACTACCAACCTCTGCATTCAACAAATTCACTCCAAGTCAACTAACCTCCACATAGAAAGCCATTCAAACAGTAAACTACGTTAACCTTAAGTTTTAACTCGGGGTTATATTAAACCTTTGCTAAGTTAACCAGTAGGTTAATTCGATATTGAAACTCATTATTATTCATCAATAATTTTCTATGTATATTAACAACTATAAATGAGGCTTTTGACTATTGCAATCCAACTTGTAGATTTAATTGTATAAAAAATAAAAATTTAATCCACTTTGTGTAGTGCACATGGTATTTAAATATTATCATAAAATACAAAACTAAATCAATAATAATTATTGATTATTATATCGTACACCAGCATTTCAATATGATTTAACTCCAAAGCGCCATTTAAATATGCAACTTTTTTAATAATATTGAAAATTGAAAGAAAAATATTATGATATAGAAAACAAAATTACAACTTAATATATATGTAATCTAGTTATTGTATTTAAATTTATTTGATTTTTTTTTAATAATGTGTGTTTAAGTTTATTTAGTGGGAGGGGTAAAATAAAGAACTAACAGATGGCGGAAATGCCAAAATTAAAATGGACTTTAGTTGGCAACATTCAAGATGGTGGTCTGATTAAGGGCTGCTTATAAATAATTGTATATTACGTATTTTACGTGCTTAAGTGATTTTAAGTGGAATTTCACCAGACAAATCTACTATAATACTATTATCTTAATTGGAGTGTAAGTTTTTTATTTTAATATTAGAACTATACTTTTATTCTTATTGAAAAGGGGTGGTGTCAATGTTGGCGTCTGAAGTGTCAACCCCTTTGACATGTTATATATCGGGCCTCGAATATTTCTTTCAAGTTAAATTATCACTTTTGTACTGAAGAAAAAATAAAAATACTCTTATTTTGTTTGTAATGGTCAAAGTGGGCGTAACGTGACTCAATGGAAACATTGTTTTGAACCCCATCTATTCAAAGCTAATTTGTATTTTATCACATTCTAGTCTTGCTTCACCATATCATTTCTAATGTTTTTAGAAGAGGGGGTGTAACTTTTTTTATAAGCTCATATACTGCAAACATTTTTAATCTCCATGTCATTTCTAATGGTTTTAGAAGAGGGGGTGTAACTTTTTTTATAAGCTCAAATGCTGGTAATTTAATAGCCCCACTTGATTTTAGCTTGATTGGATAGTGATATTTGGTGATAAAATAAAAATAAAAGCCCTATCTTTGGGATACAGATGAATATAGTTTAAAAACCTTCACATTCTAGGGGTTGGGAAACCACCCCAAATGCACCAATCCGATATATAAATACCGACCTGTCCATCACATTCCATTTGGCCTATAGCCTACTATTGCAATGCCTAGAGCATGTGACTATCATTGCAATTTCAATTCCTTAAAGATTAGGCTTATTTGCACTTAATTTGGTAGTAATATTTATTTTGACACTATATGTTCTTGCATACCACCCTAAGTCTGTAGAAGAGACTATATGTGTCTGGCAAATATTTTTAGACCCTACTATTTGTTTGTACATATCATAGGCATACTCTCTTAGATTATTACGATATTTTAGTTAATATAATAATATTTAGCACCGCGTCTTACTACCCGTTCGGGTTATACGCTTTAAGTACTAATTACTCTAATGGATTAGGAATTGGGAAGGTTGTATTAGAGTAAGTGAACCCGCATTTGCGTGGAGGGAGAGTGGAAAACCATTTAGGAAAAACCACCCCCAGTTCACCTGACCGAGATTCGAACCTCGATCTCCCCGTCCTCAGCAGTCGAGCTCAACACGACAAGCACGTTAGCCAACTACGTCACCAAGGCGGGTGATATTTTAGTTCGTAAGTTGTGAAAGACCTGGGCAGTTAGCCCTACTCAAAGTTTTGAAACTAAACACATTAGCACATACTGGGATTATTCAAATCCTATAGGCCTACTTCTCAAAACCGAATCCTTAATTTTCTTTCAAATCTTGTATCTTTAAAAATGTACAATTTTAGTTAAAGTAAACATAGACTTAACTAAAATTGAATCTTACCGAGTTTTCAAAGGCTTGATGCCACTGAACCATGTTTTTTTGTTGTCATCTAGGCTATATTATGTCCTACACAACAAGAACAAGAAATCATGTGTAAATTAATTATATTAATACAATTTCAACCTTTTTGTGACTGTTATTTTTACAAAGTTACACAAGTCTATACCGGTAGGCCTATGATTCCTTTTAACAATTGCTTAAAATTGTGTTTTTGAAGTCGAGGCCTTTATTTTATTCAATATGCTTTTTAGAGATTTTGCAAATTTCAAATCTCATGAATATTGGGACTCATCAGGGAGGATTGTGAAATGCGCAACACAACTTCCTAAAGGAGGAAACAAAAANCACATAGATCGGAACATGTAAAAGTTATAACATAAAGGACAAACACAAAAAAAAGGACATTGGCTACGAATATATAATATATCTCTATAAGGAAAACTTCTTTTCTGTTCTTATCTATGTGTCCTAACCTTATTTACAATTTTCCATTTTCTCCCTTTTGTGTTTTATTTTGGTTTTACTTTTTTAGGAAATTGCGTCGCACGTTTCAAATCTCATGAATAGTTTGGTAGGTACCAAAGGAGTCTTGTATTCGAGCATCATATCTGTAGCATTTACCAATAGCTATAAATTAAGTAATAGGCTTTCTTTTAACTTTATATAATGTAGGCCTAGGAAAGCCTACTTGTATCTTGAGCCACGATATTAACAAAATAGGGGGAGCCAGTTCATTGCTCATTTCTGACTGGGGAGCTCTGAATTTGGCTCGAAATCTAGCCTATCCATGTGCACTTATTGAGAGATTTTTGTTTCTCCATTCGAATTCCAAATGATTGTTTGGGCATTTTTTTAAAACTCTCTTTCTCAAATTACATTTAAATCAGTCTACTATTTGCAGCTCTAGGCCTCAACACTAGGGGTGGTATGCAAGAACGTTGGTGAATGCTTAGTGGACCGATAGTGTGGTCCCGAGTACACTATCGGTCCACCCTTTAACCAAAGATGACTCAAGAAAACCCACGCTAGTGTCCACTTAACATACATTTAGTCAAGTTCTTGCATACAGCCTTAAGCCTAGGCAGGGTGTCTACCACCCGAGAAAACTGGAACTAGCCGGGAATTTGATAACTTTAAAAAAAATCAGGAAATGTGGTTTTACTCAAAATATGAAATATAATAATCATTAAGTCGTTAAATTACAATGTGATTCAAGCTGTCTTTTTCTGGTTCACTGTGTAATATATTTTATAATTCCTAGTATAAGGCCTACTATGTTAGTAAAAAAATGTGGGGTTGGGGGGCGTGTAGTAGGGTGTGATATATTTTTGAGTTAGGAATTTTAGGAAATGATCAGGGGAAATCAGAGAAAAAGTCGGGGAATTTTATTGGTCAAGTTGAGTAGACACATTGCTAGGCTATATATTGTACAAAGATATTGAACTTATCAGAATTTAATTTCTGTTCATTAACTTAGGCCTAACAGTAATATTCTTATCTGTATTCATATAAAATACTAAAGGTTTTTTTCTCCCCTTTTCCTGCATTAAATGCTTAGATAAGTATTTATAAAAAAAAGCCTTACCAATAACATTTTGTTTGTTTGTTTCAGTTTGTGATGTCCTCAGGAAGGCCCATCAAGTGTGTAGTTGTCGGAGACGGGACGGTGGGTAAAACCTGCATGTTGATCTCATACACGACAGATAGCTTCCCGGGAGAGTATGTCCCTACCGTGTAAGTCATCTTTTGATTTTTGTTGGTTTGTTTCATAGATATATTCTCTACAAGAGATCAACAACATCTTCTTCAATAGTTAAAGCTTCTTTAGATGTTGGTTCTATTAATAGCACTCAGGCCTAGATTTTTCATATCAATATTTTACTTTGCCATTCACAATATTCTTAAGACAGACAGAAAACTGATGTATTGTATTTACTTGTTAACCTATATACTGTGTTTAGGTTTGACAACTATTCCGCGCCAATGGTTGTGGATGGTATCCCAGTTAGTCTGGGTCTTTGGGACACGGCAGGCCAAGAAGACTATGACAGATTACGGCCTCTTTCATATCCCCAGGTAAAAAAATATATAAAATTTAAAACGCTCGAGGGATTTGGTTGGTTAGGAACAGCATATTTAAAAAAAATATTATTGTTTAAAAGGTGCTTAACACAAAAGAACCAGTGTTGGAGGGGACCAAAAATGTATGGAGCAGCTTAGTCATCATGTGTTTCTTCTTTTTTTTCCCTTCTTCTTTGCAGACAGATGTTTTCCTCATTTGCTTCAGTGTAACTAGCCCGTCCTCATTTGAAAACGTCACCTCCAAATGGTGCCCAGAAATTAAACACCACTGTCCAGATGCACCAATGATACTAGTCGGTATGTAATTAGTGTAGATTTAGATAGCTGTTTTATAATTTAGTGTAGACTATTTATTTATAAATAAATATATAGAAATTTATCATAAAGGTGAAAATGAACCTTCGCCTATATTTAAAATTGTGTTTGGATACAGCTTTCAATCAAATTAAATAAAGTTGAAAAAATTACTCCACGACATAGGAATCAATCCCGAGTCTTTTGGCTTAGTTCAATAAAACTCTTAGTGAGCTAACCAGTCCATCACGGACTATGCCTTAAACTATGAGTTAAGAATTGACCTGTGCATGAGACTATTCATGAATAGATCACGGGTAGCGCATTGACGCACTATGACATAAGTCTTGGCTTTATTCTTGTGTCCAGGTGTCATTTTTCAAATACATTGAATTTATTCGAAAAATAAATATGGGGGTGAAGTGAATGTTGGGAGGGGGCTAATGCTTTAGATCTGGCCATTCAACCGTTTCTTACCGCTGCTCTCCTGGCCTAAGGAGGAGTTCATTTCTGAGGTGTGTACACCATTAAGGCTAATTTCATTATCCCCAGATGATAGAATGATACAGAGAATGATTATATGGAAAACAGAGGGGAGCTACAGTTTAACGTGGGTTTCAAACCACGGTGGGGGTCCGTAATTCCACACATCCACTAAGCGTGAAAGCACACACTTTGCCAGAGGTAAAGGAGGGGTTTGGTAATCGGATAAATTTATGCCAGGACCGGGGTTTGAACACCGCACCCCTAACACAGAAGTTTGACACTTTACTCCTAGACCCCTTGAAAAATAAATATCGGTCTGGCAATCCCCCTCCCCCACCCCAAAAAAACAACTCTAGGATTTGGAATATATCTGCTTTAAATTCGTTTGAGTTATTTATGTTGTATTCTATTTTACTATATTTCTCAACCGACTTATAGAATTAAAGAAAATAATAATTAATGTTCCCAATTGATCAACCTTTTTTTTTTAATCTTACAATAACAGGAACAAAAATTGATTTGCGAGATGATCGGGAGACGTTGACAGCACTAGCAGAACAAGGTCTGTCTCCAATCAAAAGGGAACAAGGGCAGAAACTCGCCAACAAGATCCGAGCAGTGAAATACATGGAATGTTCGGCACTGACACAGCGTGGACTCAAGCAGGTGATTACGTCTAGCAATATCGCCCTACTCTAGGAACTATATTCCATTCACAGTAGGAATTGACTTCTGAAAGGCCTTTTTCCCTACCATAAATCTACTATATAGTAGGATATTGGTAGGAAAAAAGACCTTTCAGAGAGTAATTACTACCTTGAATGGAATATAAGTATAATTTCACTATTATCTTGTGTAAGAGAGTGAAGAGAGAGAGACAAGAACTGTAAACCTACCTAAAAATTGCTATAAAGGGTGTACTTTGTACCCATAACCTACTCACATATCCAGCAGAAACATGGACATTGAATCTAAGGGAGAACTAGCTCAAGATGTGGATAGGTTGTAATGAGGAAGACTGGATAGAATTAGCTCAAGATAGGGAGGGATATGTAAAAAGGTTAACATAAAGGACAAACTCAAGAGATGGACATGGGTATAATTAGCTCCAGGTAGAGGGATAAGGTGTAATGAGGTGGACTGGAGAGAACTAGTTACAGATAGGGATAGGGTGTGATGAGTTGGACTGGATGGAACTAGCTCAATACAGGGATAGGTGGCATACTTATTGTAAGTGCGGCAATGAACTTTCGAGTTCTTAATGCCATTGAGTAAGTAAGTAATGTAAAGCGAAATTTATATTCTAACAGGTGTTTGACGAGGCCGTTCGTGCGGTGCTCCGACCAGAACCACAAAAACGACGACAGCGGAAATGTACCGTGTTATAGACAGGGAAATCATACAATGTTCTCAGTTTGAGAGAAAAAGAAAACCATGACAGTATCAAGGTAAAAGGCTATCTTTTTTTATCGATATTAATTTCAAAAACTCCTTTTTTAATGTTTAAAACATATTTTAATTATCTCTGATTAGAAAAACTAAGGCTTGTCTATTGCACTATAGGTAGTTTTTTTTTTATAATTACATCCTTGCTCTAACTAGTTGAACTCCTCGTCCTCTCAGTCTTCTTCTCTAGTTCTTGTCCTCGGGCGATTAAATAATGGTGGCGGTGGAGAACGTATTCGAATAAAGAGATTGAATTTGATGAGGTTGATTCGGAAGTTTTATTTTGGAGAAAAGTTAATAGACATTTTATTAGATTTTAAACACTAGTGACATATGAAAAAAAAAGTTTATTAGTGCTTGAAGACAGACATAATATGGCTATTGTTGTGATAAAATACCCACATGGGGACCTCCCTTTTCTTCCACCCATCTCTAAACACCCTAAAGCCAACACAAAAAGAACGACTATTCGTTAAGTACCTCTTAGTATGTCTTTCTAGCTCGCATGCTAATCGGCAAGTGTCGTGCTGCTAACGCTTACCTTCCATTTAGTATTGTAAATACATGCTAAAATCAGATGTGTTGATTGGCTAGCTGTTCGCGCCAAACCTCCCCTTTCAACTTACAGCTTCCAGGTACATATAAAATAAATCAGCACAATGCTTAAAACAGGGTGTCTACCATCTGGGAAAATCAGGGAAAACTGGAAGTGGCCGGGAATAAGTCGGGAATTTGCTAAATTACAAAAAAAAAATTCTGGGAAATGTTGTTTTACTCAAAATATAAAATAATTAATCATTAAATCAGTAAATTACAATGTGATTCAAACTGTCTTATGTATAATAAGTGTAGTACTCTCAGTATCTTGATTATGTTAACATGATTTCTAATAAACCTAAGGTTTTTTTTTTGTAAAACAATATATAAAATGATATTGAATGTCTTTGAATATTATAAATACTGGGCAATTGCAAGCCCATTACATCCATAGTGAATTTAGGTGTTTTATTCAACTAATAAAATAAACAATGTTAAACTAATACATATAAATCAAATGGTCGAGAGCTAAGGGTCTAAAACCTTGTCCACTTTACATTGCTTTGAAAAGGAAAGAATGGAAAGGGATTATTTGAACTGTGCAATTTTTTAGATTGATTGAAATATTTCTACTTTAGATACATAAACAAAAATTTAGACTTTAAAGTAAAAACACTATTATATTTTATTCATCTTACAGGAAAATAAATAACAATTTAAAAATATTATTCAACAAAGTGTTAGACTAAAACAAAATATTAATTCACAACATGGAACTTTTTATAAAGGTGATATATGTTCAGATTCTTACAAAAAAAATTGTGACTGGGGTCAATTTTTTATTCAAGCCATATATTTTCCACTGCCTGCTTGCTAGGCCTTTTGTAGTTTCATATGCCTTATAACGTAACTTAAGACTAGGACAGACACAACACCCAGTTCCTGTCCGTTAATTTATCAACGTGAAAGAGTAAACCCGTATTTCATCAATGACAAATTTTTTGGCCATGCTGAGAATCAAATCCAGGACCCTTAGCTCAGTAGAGCAACACGCTAACGAATGAGCTAAGATGTTGGATTTGATTGATATCTACTTATTTCTCTACTTTTACTTTTTACTCGCTTTGGTGAAGCACCTGAGCTAAATGCCAAGCTCATTTAGTCTAGTTTATCAGTGACGAGAGGTGGGTGTTTGATTCCCAGCCAACTGTCCCAAGGGTGACTACTTACACTCCCTCCACACATACAACTACATTTCCTATAAATTACACATACCTTATCCCCACCACATTAGCAGAGTTAATAAGCGTAAAACCCAAACGGGTAGTGAGCCATGGTGGAAGAAAACTTTTTACTTTATCTCGACATTTCAGAGATAAGGTATTGTGATCGTCAAAAAGTTTGAACATGAGATTTTGATAAATGTCGACTTTTCTTGACAACCTGAAATAAAAAAAGTGGTTTTCGTGATGCTGTCTGTTTCTCGGGCTAGAGCCTAAACTATTTTACACTTTGGGCTAGAACTTAGTATCTGGGGTTGTTTTATAAGGTCTCCTGAGGGATTTTGGAATTAGATATCTAACCCTAAATATAAGGATCATTTATTGAATGGCATAAGGGGAAAAATTCAATTTTCTCAAAATTCGCTCAAACGATGTTGATTAAATGTTATATCTAAACACTATTTATTGTTATTAACAAGGTGGCAATTTTCATTTTCTCGTGAAAATGACTTTAAGGTTACTTTACATGAGGGGAAACTTTCCAATTTTTATCATTTATCTCCAACTATTTGAGATACGAGTTATGAAACAGCTTATCACTGTAAAGTTTTAGTACTATTAAAGATACAAATCTTTTATTTGAAATATATTTTTATAAAACCAACAGTTTCTAAGCTATAATCAACTATATATACTTTTTAATTCAGGTCTTTGAAAATGAATTTGATTCTTATGCTCTTTGGTGGACCTTTATGTTTCTCTTTTCTCAATTTTTCTGTAACAGTGTTCCTATTTCCTAATGTCATAGAGTTAGTAAGTAACAGTGTATATTATTTCATTTATGATCTTTGGTGCAATGTTTCTACAATAATGTAAATACCTACTATTTCGTTTAACAAATCTTGGGAGTTTTTTTTTACCAAATGTCTATTTTAAGATAAAAGCAAGAGAAAGTCATTGCAGTGCGCCGTACCATTTATTTTACTCTTGCATACTCGACCAGCCAATATATAACTTTACTTTCTTGTTTCAGAAGAATGATGTACTCAACCTTTGATTGGTGTTTTCAGAAGCCATTGACAGTTTCTGCCAAAACAAGCTCAGCACAACATGTAAATATCTCCCTCGCACTTCATACTTTGATTGGAGCTAGCCGGTATTTTGAATACAAAATATAATGTTGCAATGTTAATTTATTTTCATTAGGGATGGACGGGATTTACAACTTTAGGCCTGACGAGAAATAAATATATTAAAATATATAGATTTAGAACAAAAAATGTAATTCACACATTTAAAAAAAGTTATTTTAACTATTTGTGTATTAGGACCGTGAAAACATTTTACTTGTAAATTAATTTTATACAAGCCTTAATTTTAGCCAAGTTTTAATTTTAAACAATTGTCAACATTTATTTAAAAATATATTGCATTTATATTTATAAAGCTTTACAAGTTAGTCATAAAAAAAAAAGATTGTTTACTTATTAACTCACTAACTGAACGCATAAATTATTATTAATATAGCTACTTTTTACAGTTTGGTGACAACTAGGCCCAGATGCAATTTTGGTAATTCATGATTCTTGTCAATTCGAAGTGATATTTACTATGTGTACTATTTCATTTATTTATGTTTTCAAAAAAATTAAGCTAAAACGCTAACTGTCTTAATAGTTTCGTGGTGACTTGTAAAAATTGGCTAACTGATAAACCATTTAGTTTATAAAGATGAAGTTAAGAAAACATTTGATAAAGCACTATGAAAACAAGGTTTGTTCTTGTTTGAACAACTGGGCTATCCCCTTCTCCATCACTTATTTGCCAACTTTGATTTTTGTTTCTACACTACCCAGCCACATAAAAAAAGAAACACCCCATTGATTTAAAAAATTAAGTAATCTTGAATAGAAGCTAAGGTTCTTACTAGACTAGGCTCAACAATTTAAAGCTGGTCATGTAAGGCTATTTCTTATTTCTGAGCTGTATTTCTTGCCTTATGATGGATGCCTCATTGTTAGGGACATGCAAAATTCACATTTCCAATAAAATGAGTTTTTACACTAATTCTACTGTTTTCACACGAATAACACGAATTTAAGTTTTTTTTTCTAAATAAACACAATTTCTTTGTAATTTAGCATATACTCCATCATGCAATATAATTTTTAATGTGGTAACACTGGTGATAGCACTATACCAGTGCTGGCGTTTATACGAATAGTATCCGTTTTTAATTATTTTAATGTATAAAATGGATCACAGAAAAAATTAGTGTTTTCAGGCTATTTAAGATTATTTTAAATATATGTTAGCATTAAAAATCACTTTCTACTTTTACACATTACAATACCTAAGTTTCAATAGATCGATTCTTTGTTTACAGCCTTTAAAAGATTTCATGCTAGGTCCAAGCAAGGACACTAATATATTATATATAAATGAACCTTGCTACAGGCGGTCATGTTGGCAAAATATATCTTCTTTATTTTTATTCCCTTTGTCTTATTTGATAGTAGTTATTAATAACAATTTGTGAATGTGAGGAATGCCAGGCCTACACCATAGTTCAGATTCCACGTTAAACTCTAGGTCCCCCATTTCATCTCACAATCACCCTACCATTACACATTAGCGTAAGTGCATACAACCCTAACGGGTAGTAAGACGCGGTGCTAATAAAATGATGATGATGATGATGATAGTAGTTCATTCTTCTATGACAACATGTTTCCGTGTTATTATTGTTTGGTCTAAACCTAAGTTGATAATCGATTATTTCAATATTGCTATTTGTAAGACCCGAAGGTAGTGATATTGAGATATTGAGTTTGATATTACTAAACGTGAAATGTTTTTGGTGCTTACTTATATTTGATTTTTCTCTGAATATGTTAATAAATAAAAGAGATGAGCTGGCGGTCTAGATGTAAGGTGTCGGACTTCTATGCTGAAGGTCCGGGGCTCAATCCACGATCTCGGCATAGATTTATCTGATTGCCAAACCCTTCTTTCACCTCTGACACGTCTATTAATCACAACTTGTGAATGTGAGGAATGCCAGGCCTCTGTTGTGGTTAGGATTCCATGTTAAACTATAGGTCCTCCATTTCATCTCACAATCACCCTACCATTGCACATTAACTCGAACATATAACTCGAAAAGGTAGTAAGACACGATGCTAATAATAGTTAATAAATAGTTAAATACACAATATGAACGAAAAATTTAGATAGTTTTATCTTAGTTTTTTTTATCATATACTAATTCAACTCGTATTTACGTAAATAATAACATCACTTTCAGCTTATAATATCATCGCTTTTTAGAAAAATTACACCACTGTTCCCCCTAAAAATAACCTCATCCTTTGCATGTCTATACTAATTGTTTATTCTTCCTTATACTTGTCTCAATGATCGGGGAAGGAATAGTTGGTATATGTTATTTAATTTATTTTCATTGTAAAACATACTAATGCTATCAAAATTACAAAGACAATTTTTTTTATATACAGGTTTATTTGTTGTTCTTTATATTTGTCTGGATGTAGTTTGTGAATTGTACAGTTGGTGGGAAGAATGGGCCCCCCAACCCCACCCCCTGCTCTCTCCCTCTTTACCAAAGACTCAACAAAGAGGGTAGTATGTTTCAAACATTTGTCTGTGAAGGTAAGCTTTATGCCTTTCAGAGTAAACAAAATGTACATTAAAAAGTCCCCACATTCACATATTTCTCTGATATTGGGGAGGGAATGTTTGTCCCAAGCTGGACAAGTTTCAAGGTTAGCACCAAGTAAATAGCTGCACTCTAGATGAAAAAAAATTAAAAGGTTATTCGTAGTTTAATCTTCGCAACCAACCCAATTTCATTAATATTGTTTTAAACCTATATATATCTAAGTCATGCTGACAATTTCATCTAATAGTTATCACAAGCTTACTCCGTGGTGTGAGTTTGCATTCGAGTGGCCACGGCCTCTAGCGATGATATTGCTAACATTTGCCGATAGAGGGTGTCATGTGGTCAGCACGATGCACCCACAGGCTTTTTGTTAATCTCACTTTTATAGACAGGAGCTGCTCCTTATTTATACCATCCAATAAATGGAACAAGATAAACGTATGATTCCAACAACATAAGATCTTACTCCAGGTAGGGAAGATATTTAGATTTAGTTCCTGTTCATAATATTTTTTGTTGTTTTCGACTTTTTTACCGGGAAGATGCAATTTTCCAAGATGTCAGGATCCCGTCCATCCTTGATGCATTTTTTTAACGTTGTAACCAAAATGACTCTTGAAAATATTTTCCAACTTCATATATGTATTTTGATCAGTGGTGCAATAATTTTAATTTTTAATCACATTTCCTTCCCCTCCTCCATCTGTATTCTATCCCCCTTTATTTTACCGTGTTTGAAGAATCGATAATAAGACTTTAAATCTTTGTTTTAATGTTTTTTTTAATTGATGAAATGAATGGTAATGTTTTTATACTTATTTACAAAGATAAATATTGATAAAAGTAATGTAGAGTTGCCTGTTTTTTCCCCCCATGTTTTACTGTAGGACATTCGGTAATGTGATTGTAGTTTATGTAACTTAGTTTACAGTTTGTAATAATATTCAATGTAGTTAGTACTTGTATGATCACAAATGTTCTACACACGCATAGTCTTATAATCTGACATTAGTCGTATAAACATTAAGCAGCTATTTAATTTTTAAGTTTTAGTTTAATAGCTTAGAAGATAGGTTATATTATGATGTAATACAAACTGTGTCAAAATTTATTTATTATTTTTGTATAATACATTTGATATTTAATAAGTTTGATGAATATAATTTAAGTGTAAAATTATTGGCTTTTATACAAGGACTGTACAATTAAAGAAAACATGAAAGGTATATATAGTAATAAAGATGTCATAATATCATAATATAGTTTATACAAGAAAAAAAAAGTGTAAATTTAAAAGAGTAGATGCAATTTAATTTTGACCGTATGTAAGTATTTGTTAAAAACATTGAATATGAAAAAAAAAACTCTGATGAAAATATATTTTAATTCTTTAGGTACAATATTGATCACATGGAAAATGTTATAGGATAGGGGCAGAAAATAATGACAGAAGCTTAATTTGCCTCTCATGGTGAAAAAAAACCCACCAACATACTTCACACTTGCACTGATGTCACTGGACAAAGAAGGTTTTTTTTATCTTTCTACTCTTCTCGGCTACATGCATTTAGTTACACAAATAGATTAGGGTTGAGGTAGGTAGAGTTGAGAGGAAATGTATCTACACTTTCATGGAGGGTGAGAGGAAAATCATTTAGGATAAAACCACCCTTGGGATGTCCAGTCAGGATTTGAACCCGGATCTCCATCACCGTCAGAGCAGACCAAATGATCCCACCTTTATAGGTGATAAAAGAGTTAATCTTCTTTTTTATTAGATACCTGTATTTGTCATGCATACTAATCTTTGTCTTTTTATATGATCTTATCTGTGGGTCCTGTGTTCTTTACCAATTTGATTTTTATATATATTCTGTTTCTTCTTCCAAACGAAGAAAAACCAAACAGACTTATCTAATAAACATTGTATGGCCTAAAACGTTGCTTTCACTGGACTGCCTTTGACAGGAAGATCAGGGTTTGGATCTCAGTTGTGTTTACTTAATGTGGTATTAACGTTAATGGGTTCCCACTCTACATAAATATAGGTACACTTCCTGTTTAATTCAATCTTCCTAATCCTTAACACCTTAACCTAATTAGTACATAGGTGTATAACCCAAACTTATAATAAGACGTGGTGACAAAAAACAAAACATCGAAAGGAGGATGGGATGGCAAGGGTTACACATTTACCAGAAAAATCTACAGGTCTCGAAGTTTACTCAACAAACCCTATCACATTAGTTTTTTTCAGGCTTCTTCTTCAGCAGAAGAGAGTAGACCACTCTTTTGATAAATGTTTGTTGCGCTGTTTCATGCTCCCACCCCTAGAGTTCTCGGAATCGGGACTGGGTGGTAATAGTACCTTTATTTGAAGAGACAGCCATAATCTCTGTCCAATGACATTAACTTGAAGTGTTAACTGTGTTTCTTATTTTCTCTCTAGTAACTATATTATGTTTGTTGCCCCTTTAACTTGTTCCTCTCCTTCTGGCCTTTATCTTTTTCCTAGTACAAAATTATAATCATGTGATTGTCGTTTTAAAGCAATACTTGTAAGCAAACTGTTGGATAACACTAGTTAATTTATTACCTATGTAGCGAAACAGACATGAAGTTGGTGTTTAAATAAGATATTAAAGAAAGAATTTCCCTGTTTATTGAAGGAATTTTTTTTTGTGTAAATATCGGCAGCAAATGTTATTTTTTAATAAATATTTGTCTTGTTTGTCACTTGAGTAATAATGTGGAAATGTTCATAAATAGTGAAATGCAGCTTTTAAGGAAACAAATTGCTCTTTAATTATGAAATATCACTAAAGTGTTTAAAGGACAAGTACACCTTGTTTTAGTAAAAGCACACACACTAGAAATAAACAAGTCTAGCACTTTTTTTAACAAAGTTAGCATAAATTTCTTCAAAGAAAATTCATGTTATATATAAAGATATTTAGTTCTGATGAAACTGTAAAGTATGTTGGGATCTATTCTTTATTGTCAGCGTGAATGCATAACTGAGCAATAAAAATTAATGCTATTATGCTAAAATAAATAATACATTATGTCTTTAACATCCGGTTGAATACAACACCAGTTTTGCAACTTTATTTTATAGATTTATTATTTTGTCTAACACACCTTCAATGTATAAAATTGTGAACTGTATTCCTCTCTTCGTTGCGCAAAGACACCTCACCCCACACAGCTTTCGGCACACCTTATATTTATCTATTTTTTAAATTTATTTGAGGTACTTAACATGCACTTTCTGAACCGACTGATTATATCAGAACACGGCTTATAAACTAACTTAAATCTAGAACAAATACAAAATCCATCCCCTGGCCGTTAATTCATCACTGTGAAAGGGGGCTTCATTTTACCAATAAGTAATTTCTCGGCCATGCCAGGAATCGAATCCAGGTTCCTTAATTCAGTAGACAGACATGCTCCTGACAGAGCTAACAGTCCTAACACCTAATAATTTCTATCGTTGTCTTTATTATATACGTTTATGAGCCCTTTCTTATTACTTATATCAGAACTTTAACTGTCTGATTTTCTACTCATATTTATAATTTAGTAATTGAACCAATTTTTTGAAAAACTGCACAGACAGATACCGCACCACAGCCAAAGATATGAGGCAGTACCACCATTCACTAACTTGAAATGTTCGCTTGATAACTGATGAACTAAAGTCTGTGTAGGTTTATCAATCTATAATGTACAAAAGTGTGCGTTTTGTGAAAGTCTAGGATTGCCTGTAATATTAATTTCTATTCTCCAATCTAGTTAGAGTCAAATGTTTTTAACTATTTAGGATGTTCTTAAGCGTTATGACCTGAACATTTGTCTTCAGCCAATTATCGCGCAAAAAATATTAAGTTTCATAATGAACTATAATATATGTTCATTTTCTTGCATAAATAAAAATAAATAATACAAAAACGTATAGAAAATATATTGGTGTGTGTGTAAATACGTTCACAATAAACAAAAAAACTTAAAATACATATAATAATGAATATAAATAACAACTGCTTCTCAAAAACTTCATTCTCATGACCTCCACTTTCTTAGTTTCTTGCATTCAATAGTTTTTAATGCATATGATCCTACCAGCGCATCAAAAATTAAGTGATAGGTGAATAATAATAATATCTAGAACTTGATTAGGTTTTTTATTCACTCGATGATACACAAAATGTTTGACAAACATTCTTCATAGTTGTAATAGTTCAATCTTGTGTGTACTTGTTCTTTTATGGCAGGGTTTTTCAACCTGTGTGTTGCGGGAGACTGGAGTAAGATCAAAAACAATCAAGAAAATGTTTGAAGAATAAAAATTAATATTTTTAAATTCATGATCAACATTTTGTTTTAAAAATAATAACACACTTATTAGGGCCTATAATTTTAATGATAAAATTTCTCCATAAAAAAAACTGTCCTATGTGTCGTGGGTTGAAAAAAGTTGAAAATCGCCATTTTATATTATAAAAATACTCACTAAAGGTCTAGATTGTACTATATAGTAAGACAAATTTGGTGGGGCTGGTTTTTCACTATTTATTTTTAAAGATTCTGTAAACTATAAATAAAACAAATGACTCTAGTTATGGTGAATAAAATAAGGTTTGTTGATGTAAAAAAAAACCAAAACAATACTAATTACAATATTCGTTGCACAAAACATAACAGCACTCGTTTTGATGTTATCTATAATCATTTAAAAGATGTTAATAATAATATAATTTTCTGTCATGATGAATCTAACAATATCAGCATTTAAATTGGCAATTACTCATGAAATGTGTTTAAAGAATAATAGAAGAATTGAAAGGGGCTCCTGAAGTTTATTTTAGTGAGTTGTGTGGTTGTTTGGGTGTTTTTAACCAAAGTTTAGGTCGCCCGTTTTTGACCGACACTTGGTATTCTAGTCACTTTATTATTTGTACATTGTTTTTTCTTTTAATTTTGGTCAAAGTGTGGGGGGGTGGGTTACCCACCAAATAATGCATGTTCATGTTTTATTTTATTTTACTGGTGAATCCTACTTGTATTGTGATTAATAATTTACCTACATTTCAACTCTATTGTATTTCATTTATACATTGGGGGAGTTTAGGGGGGGGGG
>CABEEJ010000113.1:302530-382143 GCA_901482245.1 Timema douglasi
GGTTGAGATAACCTCACAATAATTATTATTGGTGCATTCATTCTTTACCATCATTCATTATTAATTAATGGTGATGATATTCTAAAATAAATTTGCATTATTTATGTTTTAGATGTTTATTTTAGTTACATCTGGTTCCCACAATGTACACTGTATTCTTAATAAAAATATATTTATATATTCTTTAAAAATAGACAGATAACAGTCTAATTTTTATAGGAAGAACCTTTTAAAAATACTCTTTTTGTGGTTAACATTGTTGACTTTTGACTAATTTTATTAATCGTTATTTTATATATGATATAGGTATCTGTCAAAAGTTGCAGATTAAACGACTTGACATATGAACAAGTAAAAATAGCTATAGTTACTTATTCTAGCTGTCATATAAGACTCTTCCTATGAAAATTGGACTGTACACGTCATGTTTGAATCCAACGTAGTGGTGACCGTGCCACTACATAACTATAAAGTGTCGACCAGATTGATAAACGAGCGCTAACCAGTAGCCCTGCATGTAATGAATTAAAAACTAGACACTGGCAAATAAAAAGGAAGACTATACTGCGATTTCTCTTGGCTAAGTGATTTAGAGTGATCAAACACAAATCTAAGAGACCTTAATTCATTTCCAGGTTGTCCTGGAATGGGTACTTACTAGTTATATATGGTTTCGGCCTGGTATATAATTAGTAAATATCCAGGAGGTGTGCCTGAGTGTGTAGCAATAGGCGAGAAATCCTGGGTTAAGCCAGTTATTAGTAAGTTGTGTGATAATATATTTTTTTGTGTCTTATGTTAAAGAAATTAAAATTATATTATTTATTTATTATAACATTCACACTTTTATTTAATTAATCATCATCATCAACTGTTTCCAGCCTGTGGCCTGGTCCGTTTAGTAAAATGCCTTCATCTTCCTCTATCCTTCCATCATCCTCCTCTTCTCACTTGAATACTTTCTGTTATCTGCCCTTCTCATTTCTTTCTTTACCTTCCTTGCAGTCTTTTTCCTACATATTTAATTTCCATTAAGTACTACCTGCTTCAATGCTCTTAATGCATCACTCCCAAAATACAAGAGACTGCCGATGGTGGGGGAGGTCAAGATTTGAATCCTGGTTGGGTGTACTGAGGGAGGTTTTCCACACTCCCTCCATTTAAATGTAAATACACTTTATCTAAATTGAACCTTCCACATCCGTAACACATTAACATAATTAGTCCATGTGTATAACATGATGAAAGTGTTAAATTAATTATCAGGGTTCCGGTGGTTTTTCTTATAATTATGTTGGAAATAAACCAACAATAAGCAATATTACATCTAAACAAGATTTTTTCAAATAGCATTTGGGATTTGAAGGTTTGATCTCTAAATAAAGTATTTTTTTATCTTCATGCCGAACAAGGAAGATTTATTTAATATCGCGTCTACTTGTTGAGGTTATACACCTATATACTAATTACGCTAATGTGTTAAGGATGAGTAAAGTTGAATTTAGAGGAAGTGTACCCGCATGTGTGTGGAGGAAGAGTGGGAACCCATTTTGGAAAAATAACCCTCAATCCAAGCAACACCAGATTGAAAGACAATCTTCCAGTCATCGGCAGTCTAGTCTATTGCAAGAGTAGCACCTTGGACCATGTGGCCACCGAGGCAGGTAGCAAGATAATACAAGTAACACCTCTTGTATAGCTCTCCTCAATTTTTGCCAGTGACTGCAATGGCTACTTTAGGTTCAATATGCAATAGTTGGGGACAGTGCTGAAATCATCTGGTTAGCCTTTCTAGATATTCTATCTCATTAAGTTAACTATGATATGGTCTATATTTTATTGGCGTGAAGAGTTAAAAATAATATATTATCATAATGATTGTATTTAGCCATCAAATATTATTACATAAACAGGTTAAGAAAAAATGTAATCTTTTAATAATTAGAATTATTTTGGTTAATTGGCTGATTTAAGTGACAGTGTATTTTTAACTACATTTTAAGTTGGTAATTAATATATACTTTTTGAATTGTGTCAAACAGTTATATTTAATAAACATTGCTTACCAAATTTCAAGTCTTAATTTTGTGGGTAGAAAAGTACTCTAGTTAAAATATATATTTATATATAAGAAAAATTCAATGTGAGATTATTTTAAAGATTGGCCAATTCACAATTATTCCTGAAACTAAACAATACAATATTAAATCTAACATAATTAGCTAAGTTTATCTGTTATTTCATTACCCATTTAGTCTTATTAATCTGTTGAATCCTAAGAACATAATTTTTAGTTTGTCTCTTTATAAGTAATTTCATTAATAATCATGCTTGCCTGCATGGTTCGAATGAAGATAATATCAACGTTAAATGTTTTATGTAACCTTAACATATTAAACTTTAATAAATTCTATGCAGTTATTAAGTTTCAGGTTGTTAATTTTTAATCATATCATTATTATTTATGAAACAAGATTAAACAAAATTTTGAACTTTGAATTGACCACGGTTGTGATAAACTCTATAGACTAAGACACAATGATTTGTACCTAAAAGTCCAACCGGCGTTAGAGTGATGGTAACTGATAGCTAATAGAAGATTTTACTGTAAAAATTGATTGAAAGTTACTAGCGTTAAACTACATCAAAATAATGCTTCCTTAAGGATTAGTGTGGGATTGGCTTTTTCGTAACTAATTGAAAGAACAAAAAGTATTAATAAATCTATAATAAATTTAAAAGTATTATTTTCACACTAGTATCTTCTTATAAGTAGCCACCAAAATAAATAGATGTTTTTTTATAACTTAGAGAAAGAACCAAACTAAATATTAGTTTCAAAATTAAACGTTTTTATTTTGTAAGACCATGTATATGAACACAACTTAAAATGGTTTATATAAAGTCATCCAACCATCTGATTTCATCCAGTTCACCATCTTAATTTTTTAAGAGAACGTAGCCTTTCAGAAGCATTTTTTATGGGAACTTCAGACACCGTTTTACAAAAAATAAACATCCAAACAGTTATTTTCTTAAGTTTCTGTGTTTTAATAATGTAAAAACTGAAAACCCTTAAAAGAAAAAAAATAATTACCAAAAAACATTGTTTTTTGTGAAAGTTTTAACTATTAAAGTGACAGCTCAATATGTGGTCTCGCATTTCTTCTGGTTTGGCGATTGGATACGTGAGAATAAATATGGTAACGTTTGTTAGCGGTCAGTTTCCACCCTCCTACATTGTACAGCTTCTAACTGAGATCAGCCAGAATAATTGTCCTTGTGACTGTTGAGAACTATAATCATCATCATCACCATCAATTTCCAGCCTATGGCCAGAAATGCCACCATTCTTCCTCCTTTAATCACTTCCACACTTTCTGTTATCCGAGAGCTCTAGTACAAGACTAAAGTTTTGGTACTGATAGTCCAGATAGTGTGAGAAATGTAAAAGTATGAAAATAAATCAACCAGTCTATTAATTAAAATATACTCTTGAGAAATAAAAGTTTATTTCAAATCACATGGATTTGTGTAAGTAGTTTAATCACACATTGTATGTTAGCTGTCAAGAGGAGAAACAGGACTAGTAATGTAGTTATCCGGGAAAGAGTAGGGGTACAGGGAGTACATCAGATAATAGAGGAAGCAAGACTGAGATGGTATGGCCATGTAATGAGAATGGAAAAGGAAAGGATGTCAAAGAAAATGTTGGAAATGAAGTATGTAGGAAAAGACTGCAAGGGAAACCAAGAAAGAAATAGGAAAAGCAGATAATTGTTCAAGTGAGGGAAGAATGGAAGAAATTAAAGGAGGAAGGCTAGTTGAAGGATAGAGGAAGATGAAGGCATTCTACCAAACTGATCCAGCTACAGTCTGGAAACAGTTGATGATGATGATGATTTATTAAATAACATTTCTTGATAAATTTGTATTACACAGATAATTACAGTTTTCATAGAAAGAACTTTATCCTGCAGTTACTGTTTATGTATTTATTTGTGATTTATAAACACACATAAAATAGATTTAGTATGGTATCATTTTATTGATGTTGAATGCAAAAAATAAGTCTGTACTTTCTAAAAGGTTCTTTTCTGTGAAAATGTGACTGTGGTTGAAAGTTATGTTCTTTTACAAACGAATATAATCTTAGGAATCGGGTCATTGCGTCTTTGCTCCAAGAGGAAGTTGGTTATAACCAGCAAAATCCAGTGTTTCAAAGTGTTTGTTACTTTCTATCAGAAAACCTTAGATATGGAAAGCTGGTATATTTTAGGGGTGTGCGAAATTCACTATTTCAATTTGAAGTAAACTTTAATCAAAAATATGAAAGTCTTGAAGCTTGAATATTATTTGCTGGTTATTTTATGCTTTAAAAATAATACATTGTGGTTATTTATATAACTTAAGCACTAACATCACTAGTAAAATGTTTTATTTTATAATTATTTGTGATTGTTTAGTTCTGATGAATCAAGTTATGACAGCTTACAATTCAATCAATATTTTTTTCCATATAAATATTGATTTGTAATGTATATAACAGCTAAGAATGGCAATAATTGTACATAAATTGAGTATTTAAACTGTCAATATTGTATAGGCGAGGCTTCTTAACTGTCAAAGCCAGAATTTTTTATTGAAGCAGAGTCAAAACTGATACTTGTTTTGAAGCTTAGCACACACCCCTAGTGTATTCCATTAGTCTTTTAACCATCGTTTGTGTGAAGATGGTGTAATAAATTATATTAAACTGTTCTTTTCATCACACAGTTGTTTCAAGCATTAAACTTTACTTGTCAACAACAAAAACTTACTAAATATGGTTTTTACTATAATGTATTTTTAAAATAAACATGATAACTGTAAAAATGAATGCACAAATAAAAGTACCAACACAAACTCTTCAATATGTTGATGGCTTTAAGCCCAACACTTAAAACAACCTGGCCATACAGATAGTAAAAACTCGATAATTTTCTTACCCGCAAGGGAAGATTTCATTCCCCAGAAACTAAGTTGGCATCACTGCAGCGAGCTCCTCGTACAGAATCCCACTTCCTGAGAAAGATGCCTTGTGGGATTAAAATATTGGCTTATTGTTGTGTTCTAGTACTTTTAAATAACCATTACTGTCTAGAATTATATCGTGTTAAATTAAGAACATATTGTGTTGTGATTTCACAAATTATTTTTTTAGATATGTTAGATGGGAAAAGCTGAAGGTTCAGTTTATGAAACATTTGGAATATCCCGAGTAACCTCTTCTAATTTATCAATCGAAAATAGATTCTTATCATGCTTATTGATATTTTATTTAAAATTAGAAATGTGGCAATTGAATCCTATGGTACTAAGAGAAATTTGAGATTTATAAAAGAAATTGAAAAAGTATTTAGAAAACAACTATGTTGACCTTTACTCGATAAAAATAATTTTAAGAAATTATATAGACTTGTGTAGCTGTCAAAACATATTCGCAAAAAAAAAAAGTATCAAAATAATTTACTAAAAAAGGGATTTCTTTGTTGTTTACAACAAACAAAATATATCATTTGTTAGTGGCACCAAACCTTAAAAAACTTTTCAAAATTACATTTTAAATATTTCAGGTATGAAAGAAAAGTTAGGCTTGGGATTTAACCCATCTCTACTTAGAAATTAAAATGTTTCACTTTGAATGATATAATCAAATAGCATAAATTTGTTCAAGGTTATTTTAGGTCAATATTCAAGTAAATTAAGGTATAATGAGGTGGCCCTGGATAAAATGATATCAAACATGGATAGTGGGGATTTTGATACTAGAGCCGCTACCAAAGTCCAACAAAACAACAAAAATTATTTGGATTGCGTTAAAACATTCTAGTAATATCTCGAGTTTCAGAAGACAAACTTTTATGTTAAGTTTATTAAAGCTACTTTCCTTGCGGGTAAATCTTCATACATTTACTTTCTAAGTCTATCCGCACTTTCCATATTACCTCAAAACAATGAACTGATGTGTGTGTACAGAAAAATGCAAATGAATCAATACTCTAGATAAATCAGATTACTAGATCTGAATTTGTAATTATTTTTTTTATATATATAATTTCATAAAGTGTTAATTAAATTATCTGTAATTTTTTTTAAATATATATCAAGGGGTTGAAGTTGGTCGACGTTCCCCATTTTCCAGCATACTGGACGCCTTCCTTGTATTTGCTTTGAGAATGGCCTCATTAATTTATATTGTATTATTATTTGTACATCACAATTGCATGTAGGAAATAAAAAAATATACATTTTCAAGTGATTTACACGTTCTTGACTCGAGTTAACCCTTAGCTAAAGGCTCAAAAGGTTGGCCTGTGGGAACACACAAGACTTAAATCCAATTTTCATAAGAATGGTCTTGTTCAACAGCTAGATATGTTATTTGATATATTTTCAGTGTTTTACTCTATTCTAGTGAAGAAGGGGACTGCTTTACTTCAAAAATTACATAATCATGTGTTTTGTTGTTTTAATAATTGTGAATGTTGAGGCCTACAATGTTCAGACGTATGTAAGCCTTCTATCCTCCTCCCAATGTTATTTATTAAATTAATAAAATTGTTAGTCGACATTAACACAATCGTGATATTTATAGTGTCCTGAATTGTCACTTGAATTGATATATTTTCCCCAAAAAAATCTGAGATAATATTCCAGCCTAAGTTTGGGGAATGTTTATTTTCCCAAAGTTTGGATCCCACATAGGCCTAATCAATTCTGATTCTTACTTCTTAGGCAATTTATTTTTAAAGTTCTGGTTCTTCAAAAATAATTTGATTTTGGTTATTGGTTCTGGTTTTTGTTCAAATCCTTGTTTGCAACATATAATTTATTTACAACACTCATTATCATCATGAACAGCTTCTAGCCACCGGCTGGGTCTGTTTGGAACATAAGCCTCTCCACCAACTCTTTTCCTTCCTCCATCTTGGTCCAGTCCTCTCCTCCACACTACTCTTTATTCTCTTCAGCCATCTGTTTCTTGATATTCTTCTCAGCCTCCTCATATGGCCATACCACCTTATGCCGGGATCACGATCAATTTAACATTAACTTAAAGTTAACCTAACGTAAAGGATCTTGTGTTTTTAAATGGAAGCAATCACGATGCAGTTAACTTAACGTTGACTTACAGTTCACTTAACTTAATAGATGTCCTGGGTGGTCTTTTATGTTAAGTGAACATTACTTGAAGGGTATCAGGTGATCTAGCCAGCCAATTATTATGCGAGTGACGTCTACAGGGCTATTTATTAATTCATTTGTTGGTTTATGACCAAGGTCTATTCTTTAGCTTTAGTTCTAATTAAAATAAGCGCTAGTATCATATTATAGAACTTTATTGAACATAGGATAAACCACAAAAAACAAAGCTTTTATTTGAAATGGTATGTATTGCTTTCAAAATTATCTTTGTCATTAAAATATAAATCAACTAATATTATCATGATTATGAAAACAGTAAACATTCAAAGATCATAAACACCAATACAAATAGTACAAATCAAAACACACACACTAGAAGGGAGATGTTTGCTTCGAGTTAAGTTAAAGTTGATCGTGATCCCGGCATAAGTCTTGCCTCATCTATCCTGTCCTGGCTCTTCCTTTACTATTCTTCTTACTCACCCATCCTCCTTAGAAATCTCATTTCACTCGCCTGCATTCTACTCTTATCTGGTTCCTTAATGACCCATGTTTATACAGTGTACGTCAATAGTTTCAAACACTATTTTTATTTTTTTTAATATTTAAACATTGACACGGCTTGGGGAATGTTTTAAATTATTTGATTTGACGTCATTTTTATTAGAAGAAACAAGTGAACTATGCACATCCCTAATCAATGGTATGAAAATTATGGATGTGCCATAGAATCCTTAAAGGAGATTGAGAAAATTTCAAATTCATGACTCAAATCCTTTAAAAAATATATTTTTTAGGGCTCTAATACTGCTTATTATTGGTGGTTCACCAATAATAATTATAGTTTGAACTTAATAGCCAGATCAGTAATTTACCACTTAAATGATCAATTATATGAAAGAATAACATTTAGTTACAATTTCTATTTTCTGTTATATTTATATTTCCTCTTAGGTCCATAATTTTTCCCAAGGCTTAGAATAAGGGTTGGAAGATAATTATTTTTACCCAACTCCAATGAAAATCATAACTAAATTCACTGACCAACCCACCCAAGCAGATCCACTTTATCCCTTTATTATTGGAGATAGGACAAATACATGCTTTTTTCACATTAGAAGAACCACTCATTTAAATTAAAAATTTAATTCAAAAGATAATTACATCACTTTATAAACCGCTCACATTTTTGCCTAAATTTAAAAATGTTAAGTCAAAAATTATAATGAGTTATGTCAGACACTTTGTCGCAGACATTAACAGGATAGGCTACAGATTTAAAATGTCTAATTTTTTAATTGGGGCTTTCCCTTTTACAATGATTGATGGCCATGTGGATGGTTGTTGTGTTTGTTTTAAGAGTAAAGTTAGTTTGTAATTTGTGTGGTGATACAATTAGTTTGTTTGGAAATTGCACTTTAAATTATACAGGGAAGCTTCATATAATTATTTTGTGCAAATATAGCCTTCACATTAGTCAATATCATTCTAAAAGAATGCACCAAATTCCCCGGCATACGTGTGGCATAGCTGTCTGCGAAGGGCCCGGCAGCCAATTCCCTACTCGTATATTCTTACCGGACAAATATTTTCCCTACTCATTTATATCTTTATTCAAGATTATAACTTGTAACTTCATCTATCAGCTTTAATATGAAGTATTCATGCTGGCTAAAAGTTCAGTGGTTCATTGATAGATGGCATTATAATAACTTATTGCAATGAAACGTTGATTCACATCCAGGGAACAAATATTTGGGCAACCAAAGACATTGTAAATGCGGCTGACAGGGAAATAGTTACAAGTATTAAAAATACTGTCAATATTAAATACTGATAAAATAATACCCACTATATAATAAAATGATGTGTTCTTATTGTAAGATTAACAATTTCATTATCCGCTTCAGAGGCTGCATGGTCTAACGTGCTACTCTCGCAGTAAACGAGACCGCCGATGACTGGAAGAATAAGGTTTTAATCTAGGTCGGGTGTTCTAAGGATGTTTTCTTCCCAAAACAGTTTACCTCTCTCCCTCCACACAAATGCGTGTACACTTTCTCTAAATATAGCCTTCCTAACTCATAAAAAAATGTGTAATTAGTACATAAGCGTATAACAAATGGGTAGTAAGATACGGTGCTAAGAATAGAGAATTTTATTTTAAACTGTTTGAAATATGTAATTCTAAGTCTTTCCTCATTTTGTTACAATTAAATTTAAAGATTAAAATCGTGGGTGTTGTAATAATTATTTTGAACAAATGTAAAAATATAATGCACTTTTTAAAAGCATTTATGTACGTCACATTATGGTTTAAGATGGAGAAATAAATAAATAAAGTAAATGTAAAAATTATTATTTCTAAAATGATAAAACAAAATGAGATTAAAAAAATATGCCTAAATCCAATTACACAATCGATAAATGTAATTTACACATTACAAATCAAACTAAACGCTAGACCCAATTCTTTCAGAAACATGTTATATTACAGAGAAAATCACTTGCAGTCAAAATTACATTTCATAACATATAAAAAAGTGACAAAAATCTATTTGCCTTTTTCTGATGTACTAGCTTTACACATCTGAAATAATAACGCAATAGTACTTTTTTTATTGAGGTGGCTCATATTTGTACACACCTAAAATTTAACACTAATATAAGGTGTTTTACCAAATATTTTAGATAATTTAATATCTTTAAAATTCATCACTTTTAATATTAATTTAGGAATTAAAATTGTGCATGTTGATAACTGGAAAGTTATTCTGCTTCTTCACAATTCAAATGTAATATAATTAAAATATTCTAGTTTATATTTCTGAATTAAGAATAATGTTCATTTGACAAACAGATTGTACTTAAATAAATACCTTTCTAAACTATCTTTGCAAATGAATTGTGAATTGAAAAACAAAATATTTCAGTTTTGTAAGTCACCCATCAAGAGTCCAAGGTGCAACTTGATTTAAAACATATGCAAGTGCAAAAACACATTAATGTTCTTTCCTTGCGAAACTCGCACATATGTTACATATGGTTTAGAAAGAAAAATTGCTGTTGTATCCACCGCCCATGTTAGGGCCAGAGAAATTACGCTGGAAACCATTCCCGAGTCCTGAGAACAGAGTCAAGAGGTCATTCATCATGAATTATATGTTCAGGGCTACCACCTTTATTCGGAAAAAAAATCCGAGAAAATACTGATGGCTAAATGATTTTTTAGTAGTAATAATAATCATTAAAATGTCAAATTCGTATTTTAAATTTTTTAATTGTGAGGTGCATTTAGTTATAGATGAAAAAAAGGTAAAAGGAAAGATGGATAGAAACATATGAACGGTAACAAACACAATCAGGATATGTTTAATAATTAGTTACCTCCAGAGAATCCCCCGCCAAGTCCAGTCCCACCAAATCCTCCAAAGTTTCCTCTACCCCCTCCTCGGGCCGGAGACGAGTTGAGGAACAGCTCAATATATCTGTGCTCCATGTTCGTCTTATTCTAAACAAAAATAAATTATTAAACATATAAAGTGCATACAAAAATACTCATTGTCTTAACTTGGAACATTTTAATTCCATACCTTTGGTAAAATCTCTTTTCACAATTTTTTTTAAGGTTAATTAAGTTAGGTATTAAAAAGAGCACAGGAAAGAGTAATAAGTAAGGACGTGCAAGACTTGAAAAATCATAAATAAATAAAAAGCAAATAATGGCCCTAAGAAATTATAAAGCCAAACCACGAATTTATTATTTTCAATAATACCGTAGTAACCCAAAATAGGTCGCGTACCCCTTCCCCCCCAACAGCCATCATTAAGAAATGTTTTGGTTATAAATGGTGTTCATTGTAACTACCTGTCATTATTTTATTAATTGCATTTAAAATGTGTATTAGATATTCCAAGTGTTTGAATAAACTATATATAAGACAATCTAAATCAAGCGCTGGCTCAAATGTCAAAAAGGAACTCTCCAAACTATAGGCCTATATTTAATTTAATAAATATCTTCTTTTTTTTTTACTTTCAAAGGACATTTTCTCATCTCGAATTGAAAAAATAGTTCTCGCACATCCCTAGTAATAAGAACAAATAAATTAATGGTTTTTATGATGAAATAGTAACACAATTCCCACAATACATAGCTGTTAATTTACAACCACCCAACAAGATTAAAAGTAAGAGCAGAAGGTATGCGTTTAGGTGTGAATTGTGATTTTCTTTATTGTGAAAACGATTATACGTTCCTTTCATTAACCTAGCTTCTTTAATATGTATAAAATAAACTAGAAATGTCATAATTCCAATACTTAAATTTTAACCTCAATTTTTTCAATACTAGATTCCAATTTCCTAACATTTTTGAAACACACAATTTCAAACCTTTCGCAAGCATCCAACCTTTTATAATTACGAATGAAGAAGGGCAATGATGAAGACAAAGAGGAACTCTTAAGGGGACAATTTGAGAGGATAAATATTTAAACCGAAAGAGAAAATGAAGCAGAGGAAGATGAAGAATTGGCATAAGAGGAAAGAGGGCCGACATCAAAACAGGTGAAGGACGCATTAAAGAGTATGAAACTGAGGAAAACACCAGGTGTGGACAAACTGGAAATGTAGAAGATATGAGAATACAATGGCTAAGAATGATACGTAATAAAAACACATTACCACGAGACTTCAAGAAGGGAATTATAGTTTCGATTTTAAAGAAAGGAGACAGGAAGAGAAGTACAAATTATAAACAAGATGTCCAGCAAAACTATTTTTAAATTCCCTAACTTAACCAGGTTTTCCAGACCCAATTTTAAACATTTCCAGTCAATTTATATTACAAACATTATTTTATTAAAATTGCAATTTAACGGGATCATATTGAGACATTAAAAGATCACTTTCCACTAGTGCAATTTTAAATTGTTCCGAGAAACTTTTTTTGTTTGTTTTTTTTCTTTCCATAGGGTAGTCGAATTCTCACACACATGCTTAATCATGACTCAACTTTGGCTAAATATGTGCATTTGTGAGTAGTAATATTGACACCTAAATCAAATTTTGACCTTGAAAGTTGAGATTATTATGCTCATTGTTCAACAAAGAAAACAGTAATAAAATAGATCTACTGTGTATATTAACTGGAAGAAATATGTTATTTTGAATAGTAGTGTAAGTGAAAATAGTACATTTTTTTAGGGACTATGTTAAAATTCCATAAATTTGATTAAATTCCTTGGATTTTCAATGGATTTTCACTGACCAAACAAATTTCCTTACTTTTCTCTGTTTTCTAGGTCACTGGACACCATGAGGGAGAAATAATACTGTACAAAAAATATATGAGAGGCTACTGGAAAAGAGAATAAGAAAATTTAAAAAAAGATGGAAATAGGAACAGCACTAATTTAGGGAACAGAGGTCTAAAATTAACTTAATCTTTGCCATTCGACAGCTGAGGGAAAGAAGGTATGAATTTGGGAAGGATTTGGTGATGGTATTCATGGCTGTGGAAAAAGTATGTATGATAGTGGGATGAAAATAAAAGTCTGGAAAGTTATGAAAGAGACTGGAGTGGAAAGATGAGTTGTAATGAAAATGAAACGTTTGTATGATAACCTAAGTTGTGTTAAGACGAAGAAGCAGCGGACAGAGCCGTTCAAAATAAAAAAAATTTAGTGAAGTAGGAAAGTGCTTCCCCACCATTACTATTTGTGTTATATTATATTTGGAAGAGGTACAGGAAAGGTGGATAGAAACATATAAAAGGGATAAACACAATATGGCTTTTGCAATAAAAAGAAGAACACAGTTCACACTTTATATTGTTGCCCCTGGACAAAGAGGTTGCCTCTTGAAGAAAATCGATCGTTACCGTCCAATCACCAGACCTAGATTTAATTCTATCGGAACTCATTAGGAGGGAATGTGAAACGCGCAACACAATTTCCTAAAAAGAGGTAACCAAAAAGTTCAAAAGGAAGAAAAAGGAAATTTGTAAAAAATTATATGACATTCAGATAGGAATATGTAAAATTAATAAAATAAAGGACAAACACAGTAAATGGACAATGGATGCTGCAAATGGTCATGAATAGGTGCAGGAAACTCGAGGAGGAGAGAATTAAAACCATGATGTTTGCTAATAACTTGATGATATGGATGGAAGAGGAAGTACAGGGACAGCTACAGGCATGAAATGAGGAAGTGAAAAACTGTGGAATAAAATTTAGCCTGGTAAAATATTAAGTGATGGTAAGGACAAGGAAGAGTAAAGATATAAAGTTGGGGTAGAACTAGGTACAAAACGTAAATGTGGTGAAGTGTATGGGTTGAGAGAATCTAATAGGAAGAGAGCAACAGAGGAAGTTATACTATAGGTGTGTAAGAGATCTGCTATGGAGAAGAGAAGTGCCCTTGAAGTGTAAGGAATTGTTGTAAAGGACATACTTTGTAGTCATTATCATACATACAGCAGGACATTGAATGTAATAGAGTATGAAAGTAGAAGCCATGGGAATTAATTTTGAGAGTAGAGGAAGCAAGACTAAGATGGTATGGCCATGTAATGACGATGTAAAAGGAGAGAAAACCAAAGTGGATTATGGATAGCAAGCTTGTAAGAAAATGACCACAAGGGACACCAAGAAAGAGATGAGAGGAGCACATAACAGAAAGTGTGCAAGTGAGAGGAGAAGATTGGATGTGATTAACAAAGGAAGGATGGTGAGTGGATAAAGGAATATGGAGACATTTTACTAAACTTTCCCGGCCAAAGACTGGAAACAGTTGATGATTAAAGGAGCAAAAAACACAAACTAAAGTATTTCTTTGAACCATAAATTTTTCCTATTATTTAAATAGGTTATATTTTTGAGAAGGTAGTTTTTTTGGCTACCTTTTCTGTACCTTCTTCCAAACAACAAAATACCTCAAAAAGCAAAAAGAAGCTTTCCTTAAGGTGATATATTCTATTAATGAATACTGTTCTTCATTTGTCTTATTGTTGTAAAAAGTGACAGCCGCAAAACATATTGCATTTAAAAGCATATGTTTTGGTGTATGCATACAAGAAAATAGTTCTAGCAAGCTAGTAACTTTTCCTGAAAAAAATTTAAACTGTACTCGAGATACCCCAACTCTTTCACGGATAGCTAAATCCCTAATCCTGTTTATCCTTGTGGCAGCTATCATCACCATTATCACCATCATGAACAGTTTCCAGCTACTGGCCAGGTCTGTTTGGAATGTAAACCTCCCCAACACCTTCTTTCTCCCCACCACCTCTCCTCCACCACTATGATCCAGTTTTCTCCTCTCTGCTCCACACTTCTTTGTCTTCCCTTCAGCCTCTTGTCCCTTTGTCTTCCTCTGGCCCCCCACTTCAATATCCAACATCTTTGGTAGCTAACATGCTCCTTACAAACTTCATTCCCATGAACTCCACTTTCCTAGTCTCTCTTACATTCACTGTCCATGTTTCTGCTGCATATGTAACAATGGGTACAAAGTACGCCCTATACAGCACTTCCTTACATTAAAGGGCATTTCTATTTTGCATATCAAGTCTCTTACACACCTATAAAATTACTCCCCATATGACTCTCTTCTTATTATATCCTTTTTACTCCCACTCCCTTTACTTCTATTTACTCCCTGCACCCCTAAGTGATTTTATACTTTGTACCTTTCTCAGCTCTATGCCATCCAACATTATACCTCTTCTTTGTCATTACCATTACTTTATACTTTGCTGTGTTAATCTTCACTCTCTTTCACTTCCGCTTTCCATTCCTGTAGCTGTTCTTGTACTGTCTCTTCCTTCTCCCTCCATACCTTCAAGTCATCAGCAAACAACATGGTTTTAATTCTTTCCTCCCCGAGTTTCCTTGCATCTCTATTCATGAGCATTTCCATTACAATTACAAATAGTAGTGATGGACGAGCACTTCCCTGCTTCGATCCATTTTGTATTTGGAACCACTCTGTCCACCCCTTCTCCTGTCTTAACACAACTCATGTTATCTTCATGCATACTTTTCACTCTTATTACAAGTTATCTTTCCATTCCAACCTCTTCCATCGCTTTCCAGAATTTATTTCTAACTTAACTGTCATATAATTTTTCCACATACATAAATGCCATCACAAAATCCTTCCTGGATTCATACATTCTTTTCATCTTTTTTATTGTAAAGATCAAGTTTATTGTAGCTCTCTATTCCCTAAATCAGTGTTACTCCTGTCTACTTTCATTCACTTTTATTTATTTCATCTTTCTTCCTCTTTAATTCATACACCTCTTTCAGTCTCCTTTCTATAAAATCGGTACTATAATTCCCTTGTTCCAATATCCTGTTCACCCTGCATATCACTCTCAGCACCCGGTATAACCAACCATTGTATTTCCGCTTCTCCCGCAGCTCTTAATATTTTCACAGTTGGTTCATCCACACCTGCTACTTTTCCTGTTTCATCCTTTTTTAATGCATCCTCCACCTATTTCCACACTGAACCCATTCCCTCTTCTTCTGCCTATTCGTCATGCTCCTTTGCTTCCTTCCCATCCACCTCTTCAGGGTTAAAAACATCTCAAAATATCCCTGCCATAATTCTCCTTCTTCTCCTGTCTTCATCATTCTAACTTCTTGTCTCTTCTCTCTCCTCCTGTTACTTACCTGGTTATTTAACTCATTCTTATTTCCTTCCGCACCAACTTCCGGCACCTTCCCCTCTTTTTCCATCCAAGCCTTCCTGGCTTCCTCTACCAAACGCTTTGCTTTATACTTCTTCTCCCTATAATCTTTCTCCGTTTCCTCAGTCCTATTCTTAAAACGATTTCTAAACGCTTTGTTCTTCTCCTCCACTGCCTGCTTCACTTTGTCGTTCCACCATGGTGTCTCCTTCCACTTTGTCTTATCACTTCTCCTCCACTTAAAACAAAACATACATTTTTGATTTGTGCAAGATCACTAGGACACATCGGTTTTGTTGAATACATTTAAAATGTTCAAGGTACTTAAGTTAAACAATTAGGTCATAGTGAAAAATTATTCGCTTTTGAATATTATTGTCTTGTTTGAATGTCAGAACTTTCATTTACAAGTACTTGTTTAGTATTGAGGTGACTCAATGGCTAATTGTTTTTATAATAATGGAAACTGATAAAAAAAAAGTAAATTTACATAAAAAATCCCACCTAGAGAAAGAGAGAAAATGTCAGAAGAATTCAAAGCACAAAGGTGACGTCATCTTTCTTTCTTTCAACTATCTCCTATAGTATAGATAGTCAAACAATAAACACAAATTGAGAAATATTTTGGCATTGTTGCCTTTATCAAACAAAAAGATAAAGGCAACAATGCCAAAATATTGCTCAATTATTGGTTAAACGTGTGTGACTATCTCTATTATAGAAGATAGAAGAAAGAAGTCACCTTTCTTTGTGTGTTGGATTCTTCCCACATTTTTCCTCTTTCCCTAGGTGGGGTTCCTTAATTAAATAAACTATTTTTTTTTTAAATCAATTTACTGAGACTTTGGTGCTATAGTATGATTTTGGTAGGAAGAACAGTAGAAGTTACTAAAACAATTTTAATATATCCATACATCAAGTCATGTTATGTGCAGCTGTCACTTTTGATAGATTATCAATACCTATAAAATAACACATTTAATATAGTATATATCTCTCTATAAGGAAAACCACTTTTTGCTAATATTGTATATCTCTAAAGGTGTTTGTCCTTTATGTTATACCCCTTACATTATACTATCTATGTGTACTATCATTATTTACAATTTTTCACTTTCTCCCTTTGGTTTTTTGATTTCCTCTTTAAGGAAGTTACGTTGCACATTTCACACTCCTGCCTGATGAGTTCCGATAGAATGAAACCTAGGTCAGGAGATTGGGTGGTGACGATCAATTTTCTTTGAGAGGCACCCATTACCTCTTTGTCAAATGCCAGCAATGTAAAGTGTGAACTGTGTTCATCCCCTTTTATATGTTTCCATCCACTTTTCCTATACCTTCTTCCAAATATAATATATTTAATATAGTAAAATGTTATCGATGTTGGACGCGAAGAAATGTGTTTGAATTTTCTAAACTGTTCTTCCAACCAAACTCAGGGTATAGGTAGCTGGATATAAAAACATCAAAAGACTGGCCCAGGATCTAGAGTCTTGTAGGAGTATCATAACGAGAGCTAACAAGAGGCAGAACTACACCTGATGATAATGATGGGAGCTGGGACTTGGAAATATCAAATGTGGATATATTAAGAAGGTCCTGGGGAAGTCAGTTTTACATCCCTATTTTAATCATTTTAACATATTTCCTTGTGTACAATGCAATGCCAAGCGTAGCGTGCACTTGAGCTACAAATATACACTATTTCCTTCTCATGTCCTATTTGATCATAGTTTCTATATATTTTTAGCTAGAGACACTGATTTATGGTAAATAAAAGACGGGCTTTCGTTAAATGAAGAGTTGTAGTTCGGTAAAAAATAAAAATCGCTAAATAAAAGGTTAGATCCTGATTTCTGGTAAATAAAGTTATTGTATTTCACTAAACAAACTTGAATTTTGGCATAAAAAGTAAAAAAATCTATCATGGTGGGATGGAAGGGGAAAGGCTGAAAATTATAACAAATCAACTTTAATATATATATTGCTAAGAATAGAAAAATTACAGCTATTCCTGGTCTACTATAAACAAAAGTATTTAAATAAAATCAATTTAAAAAAAAGCCTTATATAATATTTTATTACTATTATTTAACTATAATTTTCATGTTGAAGGCCTACTTTTAACAAACTAGTTAATAATCTTTTTAAAATTATACGCCTTAAACACAATATAGACCCTATATTATATGCATACACAGTAGACAACCGCCTAGCTTGTATCAAATTATTTTTACCAGACCAAAAGCTTATACATTTTTAACATCATATATACATGTCAATCACCAAAGTGAAAGGAAAGCAATGTTTCCAAATTTCTAAATCAGTTTACGTGGGTGTTTCACAATATACACACTAGGGGTGGACGGGATCATGGACCCTGGGACCCATTGGCCGGGTGGGAATGATTATTTAGCGAAATACAATAATTTCATTTACTACAAATCAAGGTCTCTTAATTATACCTTTTCCATGGCCTTGGTAGCATCTTCATGACTGGAAAATTCAACATCAGCTTCTCCTGAGCGACGACCAGTGTTATCCATAAGCAGGTTAATGTTGAGTGGCACCAATGGTCTGAAAAACTGAGTCGCACACATACACACATTACTACACATTAGCTTAATTTAATCTGACTTTAAAACTGTTTGCTCGAATATAAATGGAACAATTTTGGATAGTAAATGTTAAAAGAAGAGATAAAAAAACCAAAATCCTGTTTTCCTCAATTCTGATTATTAATATTTAACTACACATTTTTTTAGTACATCTCTATGAAGAAAAACGCTCTTCACTTTATGAGGTGATTGTATTATCTTTGAAAAAAAGGTACAGGAAAGGTGGATAGAAACATATATAAGGAACGAAACAATACAGGGATGAGGAAGGTTGAATTTTGAGGAAATTAGCCAACATTTATGTGGAGGGAGGGTGAAAATCCATATTGGAAAAAAACTCGGTACACCTGACTGAGATTCAAACCCTAATCTTCCTGTCAGCGGCAGTCTAGTCTAAAGCAAGCGTGACGCCTTAGACAATGGGACCACATAAGCAGGTAATATTACATTACAATAATTAATGTTATTTATTATTTATTTCTAACTCTTTAAGTTGAACTCACGTCAGCTATATCCTGCTCAGTGGCACGGAAAGGGAGCCCTCTCATGTGGACGCAGAAACCCCCACTTGGGCCCGCTCCATTACTGTTCCAGCCACCACCCCCACCACCCACTCGATTAGAATTTCGTCCGTCCCATGGGGCAGGATTTGACCATGGAGAGGGCATTTCACCAAAGTCCCCAAAACCTTAAACAAGATTATTTTTTTAAATAAATAAAAATAAAGTTTTATAAGTGTTATCTATGTCTCAAATATCAAATTAACACTTACACTCTTAATAGAGAGACCATTTTGAAGTAAATTAAGGATGCGCAGCAATCCCTTTTGTCATTTAGAAACGAGAATAACTAAGCTAATTAAAATTTGAGAAGAGACAATTGTTAAGTTTCTGTCTTGTAGCATCAGGTTTCAATCAAATTTTGGTTTAAAAATCATATGTGCATGCGTATGTGTGTGCAGTTCTTGAAATAAACCTTGTCAAAGATGAGTTTTTTTAATCCAATTTTTATTTATTGAAAAGTTTTGTTAGTAAATAAGCTTTTGAGAGGAGAAAGATTTCATTTTTTTTTGGTGGGATGAAGATTTTTTTTTTAATCTCTCACAAACTAAAACTTTAATCAGTAGGCCTACTTGAAAAGAAAGTTCTATAATGATAGGTCAAGAAAATCAAAAAACATATTAATTTTTTAACTGATTATTCATATTGCTAGTTAACTGGTTAATATTCAATTGCTATTTATTTTTAATGATTGCTTATTTGTATACTTTTACCTTTAAGAGTGGTGCGCATGTTTGGCTGGGTTTTTTTTAAGAATTGTGTTTTACTACCTGTCTGGGTTAAACACTTATGTAATAATTACCACGTGGTTTAGGGATGAGGAAGGTTATAATAATTAGAGGAAGTATAACCACATTTGCGTGTAGGGAGAGTGGAAACCCATTTTGGAAAAAAAGAAGAAAAAAACATCCTTAGTATACCCGAACGAGATTCGAAACTTGATCCCCCAGTTATCGGCAGTCTAGTCTACTGCGATAGTGACGCCTTAAACCAGTGGGCCACCAAATCGGGTCATATTTAGCTATTATCAAGTCAAATCAAATATAAAAATATCCCATAAAACAACTAGAAATTTGAATTTCTTTAAATACCTGATATTATTTACAAAATATTTTATTATAAAACTAACAGATTTCTAGCTAATAGTTAATATTACAACATATCATTCAATTTAATATTGTTTACATATGAACATTAATATAGCTAAGATGGGACCCTCAAATCCTTGAACCCTAAAATCCTTGAGGATATTCAAGATTTGAAGTAAAATATTCAAGACTCAAATACTTGTTTTTTTTCTTTTTTCAATTTTTGAATTGTAATTTGTTTGTTTATACACCTTATTGATGGTTCATATTCATAATTGTAGAACAAACGTTACAAAACAACCCCAGAAAATTAATTTGACTGTTAACACTGGATGAATGAACTTTATATTTTAATGGATTATACAAAAATTAATTAACATTAATTTATTATTTCCATTTACTATCATTCCACTATATTTATATTCCTCTTATGTTCATAAATTTTCCCAAGACAAGATTCAGATTCGAGATTTAAATGAGTAAAATTGTAGATTTGGCCAAACTCAACAAATATAACAATAGTAAATGAAAAAAAATAATCAAAATTAGATGTGTTTTTAGCAGTCAATTTTTTTTACAAAGTTTTATAGTTGTCAGTGCGACATACATACACACATGTGCCCGCATGCACACACACACACACACACACACACACACACACACATATATTTTTTTTAAAGAAAGGTTGCAACAATATCCAATAATAAGTGTAAATAATAAAAGCTCTGCATATGAATATAAAACTACTATACGGTTGTGGACGCACCTCCCTTGAATGTGCGGGGGGGTCTGCCCACGTTGCCGAAGCGGTTCATTGGCCCGCCCCCACCACCCCCACCAGCACCAAACCTGTCCCCCCGGTCATATGGAGTAGGTCTCTGGTTGTACCCTCCCGCGCCTGTTCGCATTTTGGGCGAGAGTGCTGCTCGGACTTCCATTAAGCTGCTGCGGAAGATTTCTATGTACCTGTGATACATCGGGAGAGCCGTTATTGAATTGACTAAATTTTACTGAAAAAAAAAACTCTTAGGTCAAATTTAAAACTAGTTTATGGTATTAACATGGGATGGGCCCTTGAAATCTTAAGGATATTCAAGGATTCGAGATATAAATCCTTAAAAACACAGTTTTTCAAGTGTAATTTATTTTAGAGCTCTAATACAGCTCAATGGTAGTTCAGAACCAATTATAATATAGGATAAACATAATAACCAGACCCCAGACCAGAAATATAACACTTCATTGAGTGTATGAATGTTATAATGATTGGAATTTAGTTACTATTTGTATTTTCTACTATTATACTACATTTATATATGCGACACCTTAGCTCAGTCAGTAACATGCCTATATAATGAGCTAAAGGTCCCCAGTTAAATTCCTGGCATGGCCAAACAATGTATCATTGGTGAAATGTAGGTTTACCCTTTCATAATAATGAATTAACGGCTGGGGACTGGATGTTGTGTCTGTCCTAGTCTTAAATTATATTATAAGACATATTAAGCTATGACAAGCCTAGCAAGCCGGTAGTGGAAAAATACAAGCTACCGACTGAGCTAAGATGTCTGACTGATTCTTTAGTATCTTACACAAAATATCTGACCTTTATCTTTAGTCTAATGAGAATATAATAGTAAAAATACGACAAAAAGAAAGATAATAATGTATGAATTAATAAAGCAATGAACCATTTCAAACACCTATATAGATAAATACCCAAAGTGCAATTAACATAAAATTTAGACAGCAAGATTTTCTTTAAACCTACTTACAGTCACTCAATCACTTAACTCACCTCTTCTGTGCATATAAAACTGTTGTATTCAATGAAGTGCATAAGTATGTGTTTTTTTATGCACACCCCATCCATCTAAGTTATCTGCATATTTTTACACAAATATGGTAGGAATGAGGAAGGTATCATTTATAGGAAGAGTACTTGCATTTACTTGGTGAGCGAATGAAAAACTATTTAGGGGAAAACCACCCTCATTAAACACAAATGGGATTCAAACTCTCGACTTGATCACCGGCAATCCAGTCTATTGAGCAGGGGTGTGATGAACTTCGAAAACTCAAATTATTTTTTGAATATTCATTCTCTTCAACTTCGATTTGAAACCAAAATTATTGAATTCAACAATTACAAAGCTTAGCTTTAAAAAAAAATTTTAAGTTAAAACACATATTTAATATAAAAGTTTTCTTCTGCTGTTATTTCCATCATAAATTAGTGCTCACTTAAAAAATATAAAACAGTTAAATTACAATTTGTGATAACTTAGTTTATCATTTTAATACAAAATGTATTAAAATGTTGAAGAGATAACATTTTGTAAATTATATTTAATACATAAATTTATATAGTTATGCAAAGTATAATATTTGTGTCCAATATTAAATATATTTTTAGATATTCAAACTTTAATTAAGCTTTAGGAATATCTTATGTCATTCTATTAAACTTGGCTTCGAATTGAAAAAGTGAACTTCGCACACCCCTATTATAGAGAGAATGATGCCTTATACTGTGTGATCACCATTAAGGGTGTTTATCCTATGTTACTTGAATCTAGCCATATAGTTTATTCCTTTGTTTACCTTACCGTTATGTTGAGAAATAGTTCTACGGGAACCAAGCCATACAAGTGTAAAAGACACAAAACGGATGTAACATTCCAATCAATGTTCATTTGAGACTTCTTGTTTCACGAATTTTTGAAAGAGATTTGGATGAAAAATTTAAATTATTTTCTTATAAAAAATAACACCAGTAGTTTAGTTTTAAGATTTTCTTTCAAAGGAACTATCAAGTATGCCTTGAATGAAGCATAACAAAGCTATCAATGACACGACGCTTAATGGTGGTTTGTAATGGTTTACGGAATAGCCCTCGTGTCCAAACTAAATAGCAATAGTAAAAATAACTATTGTTGCCATTTTATTTTGGGTATTTAACACACACTTTATTAACCAACTGATTATATCAGTACAAGACTTAAAAACTAATCAACACATGACTTACAAACTAACTTAATTTTAGAACATACACAAGACCTCTGCTATCTACTGTTAATTAATCACTGTGAAACAAGAATCCCACCGTTTCACTAAGAATGAATTTATCGGCTTTGCCAGGAATCAAACCCAGGACCTTTAGCTCAGTATGCAGATCCGCCATAGACTCACCTAGTGTGTCAGACGATTCCTGTTATCAATCCAAAATAGCAATTTTTTTAAATAAAATTGTTTAATATCAAATAACTAACTAGTGTTTTATTGTTGTCAAATGAATAAGTAATTCCTTAAAAACAAAACAAAAATATCTGTTCTGGACATTGTTTTTCAAAGAACAATAGTTGAAGTAGCCCACTATTTAAAGTTAAATACAAGAAAGTTTTTTTAATGGCAGTTTAGTGTGTAAACATAAATATTTTTTCTCATGAAGTGACATTGTTTTGTGGTATGTCACTGTAATCTTCATCCCTATAACAAGATTCAAACGCTTGCCAAACCGAAACAACAGAAATATACGCACAAAATACAAATTTGTTCTAGCCATTCGGCTTCATTTTTTAAATTTTATAGCTTTGTCGGCTCTGCACGATGTCACTCTACAAAAGGATATAGTTTTTATCTGAATACAAAATAATGAGTAGTCTAAAAGTACTAGTGTTTTAAGAAAAAAGTTTATTAAAAGTGCCTGTAGTGAATACTGTTAAGTTTTTGTTCATATCATTTGTGATAAGAAACAAATTTGCGAATGCAAAGCTTTTAGAAAATAATAAAAAGGTATCACAATCATATATAATATAATGATGAACAATAAAAATTATAATTATGAATAAAGGGAAACAGATTAATTTATTGCAGGTATATGCAAAGCAAATTGGGTGCGCTTTGGAGAAAGAAAAATATTAATAAAAAACAGAGAGGCGGATACCTTCATGCTAAAGTTGGGAAAGAAAGAAGAGGATTTGAAGAAGATGAGAAGGGTGAGGAGAAAGAAACAAAGATGGGAGAAGTCTCCTAGAATGGTGTAGTACAAGATAACGTGGTACAGTTGGGGCGGTGGGCAGTATAGAAGGAATGGCAAAGTTTTAAAGAGTTCTTGGTAGAAGCAGCAGAAGTATGGGGAAGAACTAGCAGGGAAGGAAGATGTGAGGAAACACTATGGTGAACCAATAAATTAGTAAAAGAAGCAGTAAATGTATATATCAAAGCATTTAGAAAATGATTTACAAAAAAGAACGAGAGAGAAGATAAGTAAAGGGAGGAAAGGAGAAATGTGGAAGAGAAGGGTGAAAAGTATGGATAAAAGTGCTGCAGACAGATGTGGATGATAGCAAGGGAGTCCTGTACAGTCAAATAAGGAAATGGGATAAAATGAAGGTCAGAATGTGTGGAAAACATATGAGAGATTGTTGTATCTAAACAGGGATGGCGATATGCATGCTGAAGAATAAAAAAAAAGGAAGGGGTGCTATAGGAGAGATTAGCAGACTAAATTTGTAAGGAGGTAGATGATTTAAAAGGATGGGGTAGGTAAAGGCACCATTAGTGATGGAACTCACAGTGGAAATTTTAACAGCAGCAAGAGATATGAAATTACAGTGGTGATATGAAGTGTTAAAGGCAATGTGGAAGAGGGGGCAAAATTTCGAAGGAGTGGGAAAAAGGTATCATGGTACCATTTAAGAAAGGGGATAGGAAGTGATGTATACATTATAGGGGAGTGACTTCTTTATTATTACTCTTTGTAATAGTAATGGAAAAGGTTATGAATATAGTGGAAAGAAAGTGGTTGAGAATAAGATGAAAACAATAATGTTTATGGATAGCTTGATGATATGGGGAGACAAAAAAATTGAGTAAATGTTTATGGATAGTTGTAATGATATGGGGAGAAATAGAATTGAGGAAGTACAGAAACAACTTCAGGAATGAAATGAGGATATGAAAGAATGTGGGATGAGATTTCGATTGGCAAAGAGTAAAGTGATAGTAATGACAGGGAAGAGAATAAGAGCTAGAAAAGTTATATAAGAGATGGAGTAGATTTGAAAGTAGTAAAGAGCATAAAGTATCATGTAGCTTGGAAGTGTGATTGAGCCAAGGGTGGGAGCAAATAAAATCTAATGTGGTGAGGGTAGCAGGAGGAAGTGATCTACAGATGTGTAAGAGACCTGATATGGAAAAAACAAAGTGAAGTGTAAGTAAATGCTATACAGGCTCATATTGTACCCATAGTTACCTGTGAAGCAGAAACCTAGATATTGGATGTAAGAGAGACAAGGAAGGTTGAGGCTATGTGAATAAAGTTTTTGAGGAGTATTATAGCTGTCACAAAGACAAATAGAATTATAAATGAAAATGTTCAAACAAGAGTTGGGCCATAGGTGGTAAATGAGATAAAAGAGAAAGCTAGGCTGACATGGTATAGATTGGACATGTAATAAGGATGGAAAAGGAGAGGATTCCAAGGAGCGCGAGAAAATGGAAGTTGAGGGAAAGACTGCGAGGGAGACGAAGAAAGAGATGGGAGGAAAAGATAACAGTAAGTGTGTAAGTAGAATCAACTGCTGAAGTGTTTCAGGATTTGAAACATATCTTGTTATTGAGAGCGAGTTTTAAAATTCTTGGACAAGTGAAAAAAAATCTTTGCATTTATCTGAGTGCCGTTAAAGTGTTGAAATGTGTTTTGTTTATCTTAATTACTTTGATAAATAAAAGTATTATTTACTTCAAATAAATAATATATTTGTGAAATGAATTAAAATTATTGGGAGGCTAAAGAAATTAAATGTGAGTCGAGAAACTACTAGGCCTACTAAGTATAGTAGGCATTTAGCTTGATATTTCTTTGTTAAGGTGCAAGTTTAGTGGGTGAACACATTAATTATTTATTAAACTAGGTTTCTCGTTATAAGTGCCAACGGGTAGGCAAAGAGAAATGAATGTGTGCATGCAAATAGCCACACCACTAAAGTAGAGTAAACGATTGACTCTGTGCTTTAGGTTTGGCCAGAGTCTGAATCAAGCTTCTTGTTAGGAATAATTTAAAAGTACGAGCTCAGCACCTACCTTTGTGTCGTCAAACTTAATTAGTCTTATAGTGAAGGACAAGAGTAAGGAGGTGTTGGGTCGACCGCCCGCCCAGGGCCCCTACCCTCTCACACCCTTGCTTCCCACCTGTGTCCTATTTTTTCCTTGTGTTTCAGCAGAGCTTTCTCTGCCACTTCTTTGCTAATAAACTGAACGTAAGCCTCCCCAGTGCTCCGCCCTGAGAAGTCTGTAGGTAGGGAAATCCCGTTCGGTACTATCTCCAACCCTACCCAACCAATAAAGAGGGCCCACAATCAACACACAAAACAATAACACCAACATATAAAAAAAATTGTATCTGATCAAGAAAAGTGTAACAAAATAATTGTCAGCTATGAATCATCGTATTGGATATATACACCAAATCCAAACATATATTTAGCTTGGCTAATACTACAAGTAGTCAGTCTACTTCTAAATTAAACAGACTAATCACACAAACGACTAATTTAATACCTAGGCCAGACTATACAGCAACTTAAGGTTAAATCAGTTTTAGTTCAATAGTTCCTGTTGAAAAGTGTCATACCTCTTCAAATGATGTCATTGGATACTTACAATATAAATATTAAAAAAATAATAATCGAGATTTACAATTAAAGTTTCAACTAACATTTAAATAAAATATGACCAGCAAAAATGATTTTATTAAATGTGTCAACATAAAGATTGTGTGTGGTAAGCATGTTCAAGTTGACATATAAACACTTTGACGGGATTATAAATAAATGGCCCTAGTGACCTCATTGTGTCGATGGGCCTAAACATTTTTTAAAAATTATTTAGCACTATGTTTTACTACCGGTTTGGGTTATACGCTTAAGTACTAATTACACTAATGGGTTAGGAATTGGAAAGGTTGAATATAGAAGAAGTGAACCCTCATTTGTTTTGAGTGGAAGTAGAAAACCATTTAGGGGAAAAAAACCACAGTTCACCCAAGCAAGATTCAAACCTCGACCTCCCCGTCCTCGGCAGTCTAGCTCAACACTAAACTAGTGTGTTAGCTAAATACGCCACCGAAGCGAGTGACAGGCCTATAAACACTAAATAATAATAATATAAATAATTCCCTATAAATAGCTATTGATAAACTAATTAACATTCTCTTGGTAATTAAATCATTAAGGCCCACAATTAATATCTCAAAGTTTGATTATTTATTAATTAATCAATTTCATGTATCTAAAACAGGATCGTTGAAAAATGCATTAATAATGGCAGAATTTATCCAACTATCAACAGATATTTCTTTATAAGTTCTAGGCCAATTCAGTTACTGTCTAACTCATCACTTTTCAATAGCTTTGTTTAAAAAAGTCAAACAAAACATTTAATTCAGAGGCTCGGTTAATTTCCCATATATTACATACACCTGAAAATGGTTATTAAATAATATTATACAGCAATGTGGGGATTGTGCCACGTTTTAACCAAATTGGCAACTTATTAACTACAAAATCATACCTGAGAAAAATTCAATTATGTCATCTTTGGAGCAACCAAACGGAATGCCCCGCAACTTGACACATGCATCATCCATAGTTTGGCCAGTTGTACCACTTCTGTTCACGTCCCATTCCATTTCGGACCTTTTGACTTTAAACACTGAAAACAAACCCATTTTAGTTAATTTCTCTTTCTTGGAACTAAACAAAACTCAAGTACAGGATGTTTTATAATAGAATTTATACACTGTCATCACATCATTACAAGATGTAGAACTAAGTCATAGAGTCTCAAAGTGCATTTATTTGAATGAATCAGAGTTAAAGGAGTAAAGAGGAGTGTGGAGGAGAGAGAAGAAAACTGGCTCACTGTGGAGGAGAGGAGAAAGGCCACGTTGGAGAGACTTGTATGCCAAATAGACCCGGCCAGTGGCTGGAAATGGTTCATAATGATGGGTTTGGTAATCAGATAAATCTGTGCCGGGACCGAGGATTGAACCTGGGACCCCAACACAGATGTCTGACACCTTACCCCTATACCACCAGGTCACCCAATAATATTTTAAAAGGTGTTCTAAATTTCCTAACAGTGGTGTACTTATAAATTTACTTTGGGGGGGTGGAAGGGAGAGATTTTAATAATTCTTACTGTACTTTCTATACAGTCAGGATTTTAAGGACACTTTTAATGTTTAAAGTGATATAGCTTTTGAATATAAAATCATAAGCCTGTTCTAAAATATTGACCTATGTAATCAACAAACCTTTAGTGATTTATATTATTTATATACCTGTAATGAGCAATTATTGTTTTAAGTGATTCTTAAAATTCTATGTGAATCAGAGGGTTGGAATGAGGGAGAGAAGAAAAGAGAGGAAAATGCTCATCACCCACCCTGTTAGTTCTAATTACATGAAATATAAGTAAACACCTCCTTCACCATTGTCTAAACATCCAGTTGTAATGACAATGATTTTTTCCGTCTTTATTAGTATTTAAAATCATATTTTAACGTAAATATTTTCATTTATTTAAAATTAAATTCATCTTTTCTAAACGACAGCCATGTTTCTATTTTTCTTTCTTTTAGCTGCATGTGTTCGAAGGACGTTTATTTTCGGGTTGTATTACACAGTATTTAAGAGCAGCTGCATAGTTAAGCCAAGCCTACTTTTAGTTTTTGTGCTCAGATAAAATAACCTCATTGGTAGATGGAAGGAAATCAAGTAGTGACCTGGGTTTGAGAATACAAAACTAAGGGGAATACAGACCAAAGCCTTGAAAGATGACATAGTTTTGAATTCGTTTTACTCGTTGATTTGCCATGTGAAACAGACGTCTTTCTTACTTGTCTTCCCCTTCCCCTGAATTGTCATGTGGAACAAACGTGTTTTGAACTATCGTGATAAAATGTATATTATCAGCATATTCGAGTGTTAAATGGTGTAACAAACAATATATATTAATTTAAAAAAATATCAACAAGTGAACAAGTATTTTTCTTAAAGTAACATCCTATCAATGCAGTTCAATATTATATAGCTAAAAGACGATAGGCGAGAGCTTCCCAGACAACACCCTTACATAAGATAAGAAATGAGGATGGTGAACGGCTTGTAACAAAAGGAGCCCAACCCGTGGTTCGTTACACAGTCTACAAAGGTTTGGCCAACTAGACGTGTATATTTTAGTCATTATTATTATATGTCTTACAACTAATTATTGAAACAAAAGAAAGTATATCTCAGTATGTATGTAAAAATCCTTCGAGTGTGCAAAAATATGAAAAATTTCCATTTTAATTTGAATATTTGCCAACTTTGACTTCAGTTTAAAATTATATTTGACCTCAACAAGCCTAGAAGCTTCGACAGATTTTTGTCACTCTGTACTATTATAAGCTTCCATCATAGTTAATATTTAGGTGTCAAAATTATATTGTTATCGAATTACATCTTGAGTAAGTTATTCATGCTCAGAAAAATTAGGCCTAGGCTATGTTAAATATTATTTATTTAAAACATTATGTACAATCTAACTGGTGTTTAAAATTAAACATAAATTATATACAGTATATATCTATATATATTTATATAAATATTAAAATATTTGATTCAGCTTTGGGAATATTTCCTTTTGGCTTAGCTTCAAAAAAGTAAAAATGAGCCAGACATCTAATTAATCTGTCGAAAAAACTGAAATATTTGTTTAGTGAAAGATAGTTTTCATCATATGATCATACTTAAAGATTAATTGTCTTTAGTTTACCCTCTATAGTTACAAATTACATTTAGAGGAAGGTATTATCATGAACGCAGTATGAATAGAATTAATCCTTAAGGAAGTTTCCAAATAAATACTGACTATACCTTCAATGTATCTGTGTCCCATGCGTTGTAAGTCTTTTTTCAGGGCATTCTCTATATCTTCTTCAGAATCAAACTCGACATAAGCCTCTCCGCTTGGACGACCTTCTGCCGACATTGTCATATGAATACCAAGCTTTCCATCTTTGATCTTACATTCTCCTGGAGGAAATAGAAACAATCAACCCCGTTATCAAAAAATATAGCAATGATGAGATACATTTTTGGTCAAATTTTGGGATGAGTGAGAAAAACAAGAGGGAAAAGGGTTGTTTCATGATTTAGGGTGGGGATGTAAGCGACACGAGAAAAGGTCGGTATTTGCAGTTTTTATATCAAAACTCTTTTTGGTCATAAAATAAATAAAGTATTGCTCCAATAGACACACAGACTGTGTGTGTGTGCATGCGTGTTATCGTTTCTCAATAAATGTTCGAGTTGCATAAGAATTAATTACTACCTATTGTGTTAGGGATAAGAAAGTTTGAATAAAGGAAGTCCAGGCCTATCTAAATTTGTGTGGAGGGCAAATTGAAAACCATTTAGGAAAAAAAAAACAGTAGGGACCATACATCCAACTGGGGTTTGAGCCCTGATCCCCCCACCATCGACAGTCCAGCCTAATGCGAGAGTGATGCCTTAGAACATTCCTAAGCGAATTAAACTAATTATTATAAATGTTTCAAGTAAGTCTTACAATGCCTCAAGTTTACACTTCAGGCCTAAAATGTTATTCATATATCTTTCCGATACCTACTAGAATTATAAGCCATAAATAGTGACTCAATGGGTTACAATCATTACAATTCACATGTTATAAAGGGTCAGTCTTGCTAGTTTATACTTTTTAAATGGGCCTACAATTGATAAGGTAAAGTAATTAATGTATGGGGTTGAAATTTAGTATAATTAAACATTCATATGAGGTATACAAAATGAAATATTTATACAGTTATTATTATTACTATCAATATAATATTATTAGTATATATAGAAATGTATAATACTATAGTAAATATTTCATTGTGTACATATCTTATGAATATCTAGTTATAATAAATTTAAACCCCATACATTAATTACTTTAGATTAACAAAAGTAAAAGTATAAAAATAGCATGTTTGACCCGGGCTTATATCCTAGTAGACTGTAATGATTTGAAAAACTATCTAGGTAGCTTGACTATAGCAGGCTCTGAGTCCATTAGACCCAACTAGTAAATGCTCCACTCGGCTCCTGAAATTCTCTCTACCATGTAGGACCATAATATTTAATGACTAAACTACCCACAGATTTATTAATGAGAAGTTGGCACTCACCGAAGAATTTGAGAATCTCGTCAATGGAAGCTGACCATGGGAGCCCACGTAGCTTGATGACATCTTCGTATTCTCCTATCCCAGACATGGTATTTCACCACCTGTCACCACCAGACTTGAAGACCTGTACAATCATAGTTATTTTAAGTTTGAAATTATAATGGTGATGTCAATAAATAAAATCAACCATTCAAACTAATCTAATCTAATCTCAAACTTTGGGATAAAGCTTACATAGGTAGCCTAAATCGGTGATTATCTTCGGCAAACTTAGCCTTTAACTAAGAATGTAATCTATCAGTATATTAGACTGCCGATGACTGAGAGAACGAGGTTAGTGTAATTAGTACATAAGTGTATAGATAGCCCAGACATAGTAAGACGAGGTGCTATTAAAAAAAACTAGGAATGGGTTCTTCAAATATTTGAAATCTTGAGGTGGATTGAGATTTGAAGCAATTTCAGGTTTTAAGTGTGTAAAAATAATGTAGTTTTACATTTTTATTATAATATCTATTTTCTTTTAATTTATTACACTGCTTATTGGTGATTTGGCCCCGCATAGAGGACAACCGCACATGTTGACTCACGGAGTAAAATTTACATTTAATGTTGGTGAACTCATTTAATCTGGTTTTTTGGTAACATCAGGGTTTGAGCCCCAGACTACACACTCTAATTTATATAATACTATCTCCTTATTTTAATATTAAAGGCCTGCTATGATCTTAACCAGTTTACTAATTTTCTTTTGTAACATTAGGTACAATATTTGTAACAAGATTTTTGCTTATTTTAATACCAAATAAGACAAACACATTACAACCAATTATGTATATCTAACACAGTAGTTAGTGAGTGCCAGGGTAGCATACCAACATTCAAAATATATTGAACGTATATAACTTATTTATAGGCCTAATGATTTTGTAAAAAAAACACAATAAATAATCCAAGATTGGTATGTCTATTGGTATCAGATCCCATCTGCGTCTAGGTCTTCCCAATGGTCTCCTCTTATTGGGTTTGACAGTCAATACCCTCAATACGGTTTTAAATTTTCCCATTCGTGCTGCAGGTCCTACCCAACGTAATCTATAAAACATGATTATCCTAACAATGTCTTGAGATGAGTAAAGGATACCTATGTAACTCATCATTATGTAACCTCCTCCACTCTCCAGTTTCCTCATATGTGATATAATCATAAACGTTGTAAAAGCTGTACATATTGGGAAAAATCCGGATAATTAACAGCTATGTTAAAGAATCCTTTATAAAGGGGCTTTCATTTTTGTTTACTACAGGTGATATGTGGTGAGTTTACTTATAGGTTAATAGTTATGCCATGGGTGCATTAAGAAGCAGTGTAAACTAATAAATTTGTTAATTTTTATTATTTAGCACCGCGTCTTACTACCCGTTCGGGCTATACGCTTTGGGTACTAATTACGCTAATGGATTAGGAATTGGGAAGGTTGAATTAGAGGAAGTGAACCCGTATTTGTGTGTAGGGGGAGTGGAAAATCATTTAGGGAAAAACCACCCCCAGTTCACCCGACCGAGATTCAAACCTCGATCTCCTTGTCCTCAGCGGTTGAGCTCAACACGACTAGTGCGTTAGCCAACTATGCCGAGGCGGGTCCAAAAATGTGTTAATTAAATTAAAACAACAGTGAAGGGTTAAATTGTCAGAATAATAAACTTCCATCCCAACTATACCTTTTCAAGCTTGTATAACTTTGAAACATTTAAATTATCAGGGAAATTGATTAGTTTGATATTTTTTAACCTACATGTACAGACGACTAAAAGACTATCGGCCTTTTCACTCTTAAATTGCAGTACAGGCACTTATGGACACTTACCATCTTTTTCGCGATCATTGGCTTCCCTGTAAGCACTTTCCTTTTTAAAACCCAGCAAAGTTGCCATTTTGTGGCTTAAAAATGAATATGGTTATTTCCAAGGCTGTGGAGTCGGAAGAAAATTTGTGTGGAATTGGAGTTGGTTAAAATGTACAGCGTCTCATTGCAGCTTCAAAATAAAAACTTATAATACTATAACACTATTTTATACTTTTTTATTATCTAGGCCCAATACTTGTAATTAGGATAGACAAATTTATTTAAATATAAATTCACAATGCCAAAGAAGCTTCCCATGAATTAATCTGTATAGGAGAATATTACTGCAGTCAATTTGTTGTTATTGATTAATTTAACTTACTTTAGCTATTTATAAAGTAGTCAAGAGTCGAAGGCTTGGTGTACCGACTCCACAGCCCTGGTTATTTCTATGAAATTAGCATGCTATATAATATATATTGTTACTGTGAAAATTGGAAACGTGACAATTGCCGGTAATCGACCGTGATTTCCGGGATTCACTGTTTCACACTGGGGGATGTCGGAAATTTGATTTCTCTAACAGCCTTTTACCGGCGTATATCCATAATCAAAAGATACAAAATGGTGAATACCAGTAATTGTGAGGGTATGCCTGTCTATGTTGGAAATAAAGGAAGCGTGTGTTGCGCATCTATCTCCTCAACATAAACCACACATTCCAGGAGCAGCGTGTTCCTGTAGTTGTGCTGTATATTGTGCCATTTTTTTTTTCTATTGAGAATGAATTTTGTAGTAACCTAGCCCAACTGAACTTAACTGTGATGGCCTAACCTTTTGTCTTTTTTGTAAGGGTATATTGGCATTTGTGGTGTTATTATTTATAATTATTTGCAACTTATCTATAATGGGTCACTTGGTTCTAGGGTTCAATTATTAATTTCCACGTAACTACAGTGAATTAAAATTGTTGCTGTTGTTTTTTTCCAAAATAGACAGGGTGCACTTAACGTCTTTCGAAAATCACCGGTGGATGTTATAAACTAACATTCATTTCTAACATCCACGAGTGTGAACCAGTTAATGCCAGGAATTGCGGTCAATTATGGGTAATCTTCCCGTTTCCGGCTTTTACGTTAACATATACATTCACTGATGCATCTTCAAAAAATTTAAACCACTTCTCTTTTTACAAAATATGGAAAGATATTATAAAATGTGTTAACATATATTTTTCAGAAACATGAATCGATGTCAGTTCATCCCATTCACATAAAAATTGATAATATTGACCAACTGTAGGCCCTACAATGTTTAGTAAAATACATTCATTTGTAAACAAATATTTACTTATTTGTTTGTGTGATTCAATAGGCTGGATTTTGTTGTGATTGTCAAAACAATGATAAATATTTTGAAATACAGTTTTGTGTACCAACAGTTTGTTATACCAATATATAATACTTCCGGGTGAATAAAATCTATCCACAGTAAAGGTTGATAGGTCCAATGTGTTATGTATGCTCTCATTACAGCGTCACAATTTTAAAGGCTCAAATCCAGGGTGAACTCATTGGTATGAGTCAAAGACCTTGTACCAAAACCGGTAACATGTGTGCCAAGTTAACTTCGGTTCCTGGTTTACAATCTCGGCATGGTCGAAGATTTGTTATTCGTAAATTGTTAAATGGGGGACTGAAAGTTGTGTTTTCCTTTGGATTGGAATAGTTTCAAAGTCATGTGTTGATATAATCAGTGTGTCTGAAAAATGTACGTAAGCTACACCCAATAAATAAATAATTCACTGGAGTTGGTTTTATCATGTAATCTTTTCACAGTATCAGGAAAATAACAGTGCATTTACTCTTAGCAACTTTCCTAATCATTAAGACATTTAAAACAAAATCAAATTAGTATAAGTTTTTGATAGCCAAAACAAAGGCATCAGACGTAGCACTACGGTAAGCCTATATGTAAATATAAACATATATGCCAGATGAGCTTATCACCAATTGAGTCCCCATACTGATAACAGTCAGAAATGTGAACTCATGTCCACTTGTTTAAAACGTAGGCTACCTAATTGTGTCTACCAGTTGTGATCTATTGGGATTTTATTTAGGTCAATATTTTGATGCAGGCCTACATGGTGTTTGGTGATTTAACCATAAATGTTATCGGACATAGAGCTTTTTATTAGCAACACGTCTTACTACCCGTTCGGGTTATAAGCCTAAGTACTAATTACACTAATGTGATATGGATTAGGGAAGGTTTAATTTAGAGCCAAGTGCACCCACATTTTTGTGGTGAGATAGTGGAAGATCATTTAGGGGGAGATAAACTCTGTGCACCTGACTGGGATCAAACCCCGATCTCTCCATCTTTGGCAGGCTAGGGAAAAATAAAGCTAAAATTATAATATAAGTTATATTATAACCAATCCAATGTTTGAGTTAACTAGGTACAGTAATTGTTTGAGTGTGTGCACATACATTTGAATTGAAAGAGGGAAAAACAAATTATTTTAAGTGATGTATGAAAACCATCCACAGTTTTACATAATAGAATTTAAACCCTAACCTAATCATCTCAGGTGATTTTGTGCAGTGTTTATTTAGAGCAATGTTAATATAGTAAAATAATAAACACATTGTAGTATATTATTATTTAGCACTGTGTCTTACTACCCGTTCAGGTTATACGCTCATTGTAGTATAACTTCATAAGTTTTATAATAAATAAAAATAATCAATTGGTCTCAAACAGGTAATTTCTGGCAACTGCGCTCTCAGATACTACAGTTTAAGAGTGGAACAGTATATAAAACTATCTTAAAAAGAGAAATATGGTGACACCAAATCTAAGAACACCGATTGTGGAAAACAGGAAAAGTTTATTTTGAAGTAAATAGAGCTTATTAAACATTTAATTCAATTTCTTTTATGGAATAAAAAAATCGACCTATTCAACCTTGCCTGATTTAGCATAAAATATAATATACCTTAAAGCCTAATGCAATTAACCAAGAAAAGGTGAGGTGGGTCAAGAAAGTCTAGTTATAAATCTAATTTAAAAAGATATTTTTTTTATTCACTTTAGCTTTTTAAAATTAATATTAAAAACAAAAAACGCAAGCCATCTATATTATACTGACTATTTAACTAGTAGATTAAAAAATTAAATCATAATAGGTTGTAATTATATAAGTTGATAATAATCTTTTATGTGATAAAGTTGTTCTTGTAAAAAAATCTCAAAAGTAATGATAGGCCTAAAAGTTTTCCAGCCGGCGAGGTTGCTAATATTAATAATTACTAGTATAATTATTTTATTTGATAAAATGTAGGTCAATTTGTTTAGCTTAGATCTTTATAGTTTTAAATTGTAACATAAGGGTTAAGTTTCACTTAACAATTATTCTCACCACATAAATATAGAAAATCTTGACCACTTTATGCGTCTTCCTACTGATTAAGTGGTCCCGGCTTTTATATACCTGGCTTGGCGGTCCACTACAAAATTTGTTTTGTTTTTCCTATTGTAAAACAACGAACTAGGGTCAGGTGGTTGTCCTACAATTAAATAGGTTAAGACTTATTTTAAGTAGCATACTATCATTAAAGCGTACCACCACTGCAACTACCTAAATAAAAAGCTTAGAAAACATGAGTTTATTGACGATTATGAGAATGCTATATTTTTCATTGCCCATTTTGTTTCTAAAAACGATCACCACAAATAGCTTAACTAATAGAGAATTACTGACCTATTGTTATCTAAAACAATAAATACTGTTCCTTGAGTATCTTAAAGAATGCAGACAGACTTGATTCTGTTGAAATTGTTATCAGAAAACACAAATACTGTAAAATAATAAACAAACAGCACCAATTCCACCATTGATGGAAAGGCAGAGATAAGGAGTATACGTTTACTTGAGAGGTAAGAGAAATGGCGCAAAATAAGCTTGAGGCAGACGCAAAGGATAATCGGTTTAAATTAAAATGTACCCTTCCTGAAATGTATTCATTGACCTCTATAATATACACGATTGACATAAACACACACCCTTTCAAAGGACCAAAGTGTGACGATAAAGTTCATCGTCTGCCTTATTGTGAGGTGACAGATTTAAACGGTTTCTTTCAATGTTCTTGTGCCATAACATATTTCTGATAAAATCGTGTATAGCACACTTGGATTAAAAAACATTTATATTAAAGGGTATACAATACAATATTACAGGTAATACTGTACAGATACAAATACAATCTTTAAAATTTTATTTAAATATGTGGCTATCATCCATATGTTGTTTACATTCTTGCAAGATCACAATATGTTTAAATTTGACTATTAACTTGTCTATTGGTTTCAGAAACCATTGTATTGAAAGTTTGATAAATATAATTAAATAAGTTACATAACACTTTATTACATTTGTTCGCATGATAAACTTTGTGTAGTTGTCTTATGTTTAAACAATCATTTAGGTTATATGCTTGTATTAATTATTATTATTATTATAAAACAATTTTTTCAAAGTTATATCTTATCTTATAAGTTGCTTTCTGAAACTATATTATATTGAAAGTTACCTAAATTTCTTATTACTGTACATTTGTTTGAACGACATACTTGTTTGTGTATAAGTCTTACGTTTAAAAATTCATTTAGCTTATATGCTTGTAGAAATTACGGTAAGTACTATACCCCAATTTCGGTAAGAATCCCGATCTGGAATGATTTATTTTGTACCAGAATCCCTCTATGTATTAATATTTTTGTATGGTGAACGGCCATCTAAATCTAAAGTATAAATTCTCTTATGGGCTATCTTTTATCCTACCTATTTAGTAATTACTACTATTCCCTTAAGATTATCTTGCGTCTTAAAGCCTTCAAAAACCATATTATATATAAGCTTGCATCATCTTAGTTGAAGAAAAAACTCATGAGTTTAGACTTTTGTCATATTTTTCAAACCTTTGTTTAACACATTTATTTCATTGGGGTCAATGTTTCAATATCGAATTAACCCACTGGTTAACTAAGCTTAGGTTTAATATAGCCCCAAGTTAAAACTTCATGTTAACGTAGTTTACCGTTTGAATGGCTTTCTATGTGGAGGTTAGTTGACTTGGAGTTAACTTGTTGGATGCAGAGGTTGGTAGTATATTTTTACTCAAATGTCACTTGAACAAAAATATTTGTTAGTGGAAATGGGGATGAATGAATGCTGAAATGCATTAATAATCATTATCTAATTTAAATACATTTGCGAGTATTTAGCATGCTTCAGACACATTTTACTAATATTACCTCCAAAAACTATTACAATATTTTAAAATATATTTAATAGGTTTAATTATTTATTTTATCCTGCTTAGTAATAAACTAGAGTGTTTAGAAAATGAGGTGTAGGGTGTGCAAAAACCAGTACATACAAGGCACTTTTTTATATGAACTAGTAAATAAATAGTAATTTAACGTCAAAACCAAGATTAATATAATTATATGTTATAATAAACAATTAAATAAAAACTCACCTAAGTCGCGGCGGATTGCCATATCGCTTAGCAGGATCCTAAAAGTTCAAGAAAAGCGTGTTAATAATGCTTGAAATATTAGGTTTTGACAGTTTGGAATAGTTTATGATAATAAAAAGGATTACTAATTGCATATTATAATACTTTAATAACCCGGCAATTACCATTAGCTTACCTAGGTGACTCAAATTAAAATTTCTAGCATCATTTTAATATCTACGTTTCTCAATGGTTTTGGTGAGTTGTTTAAATGTTGCAAATACGAAAAGGTTTTCGAATAATTATAATATTAGTAAGGTATCATTTGATTAACCGTATCCTTGGTAGGGAAATTATTGTATACAATAATTTATTAATTGCTATTTTGTATAAATAAAAGTGGCTTATATATACCAGATTTATGAGTTTGTGTTGATTTGTTTCAACCACTAGGCCTACTTTATTTATTTTACCAGCTGGGTGTGAATTTTTTTTTCCTCAATAACTGTGTTCAGGTTTCAAGTGGAACTTTAATTATAATACCACAGTATAGCTATTTAACACAACTAGGTTTAGGCCTTCATGGAAAGCGTTGTCAATTCCCTCCCAAAACTAATAAGTAGGCCCCCTAGAGTATAACTAGTACAGAAAAAAAGGGAAATATTTTACACTACAGAGCATAGGCGTGACAATTAGTTGTAAAAAGGTTCTACATAGCCACTAAACTTTTGTTTTTTAGACACTAGGCTACCACAGCTGTGCGTGAATATATTTTTCTCAACGAATAGGTTCACGTTTCAAATAAAAGTTTAATAGCTGTCGGGTAAAGGACTTAATACAAATATGCCTAGACCTTTATGAAGTGCTCGGAAAAGGAATTAAAAATGACAGTAAAAGTGGTTTTTCCACATAAATATGTTATTTCAGATAAATAAAGCATTGTAAAGGCTCACCCTTCGATTGATATTACTTGCTGCCAAAATATAGGCTAGGCTTTCTTATATTCCTTTGGTTTAACTATTCAATCATCAAATAATATTGCATTAATATTTGGTTTAATACTAACGATCACCATAAGTCTATATATTTTTCATTTATTCGTTTTATAACTCCAATAGCTAGGCTCTCATTTGTTATCATTCAAAACTATCTCCAACAATCTCTAACAAATTAGTTGCAACAGTTTTTTTAAGTTTAAAACTTTATTTTTTAATCTAGCTCAACAAATTGGTGATGGTCATTTTGTACGCTGCGGTAATAATTTAATTAACTTGAGGTTTAATCACTAACCTCAAGTTAATTACCGTAATTACGGTAATTATTTAATTGACTTGAGGTTTACTCTCACTATCCTCAAGTTAATTATCGTAGGGTACAAAATGGCCATCACTCTGTCATCTGACTGTTCAAAACATTCCAATGTGTGTTGTTGGTTTTGTTTAAGATAAAGTTTATGATGCTATTTGATTAAGATATTTATGATATGCCGGAGTGTTTTAACAAGCGTAAGAATCCTATATTTTGAACAATAGCTAATAATTACTTTGAAGAATTTTTTTGAGTTAAATTAAAAAATAAAGTTTTAAACTTAAAAAAACTATTGCAACTAATTTGTTAAAGATTGTTGATGATAGTTTTGAATGATAACAAATGAGAGCCTAGCTATTGGAGTTATAAAACGAATAAATGAAAAATATATAGACTTATGGTGATCGGTAGTATTAAACCAAATATTAATGCAATATTATTTGATGATTGAATAGTTAAACCAAAGGAATATAAGAAAGCCTAGCCTATATTTTGGCAGCAAGTAATATCAATCGAAGGGTGAGCCTTTACAATGCTTTATTTATCTGAAATAACATATTTATGTGGAAAAACCACTTTTACTGTCATTTTTAATTCCTTTTCCGAGCACTTCATAAAGGTCTAGGCATATTTGTATTAAGTCCTTTACCCGACAGCTATTAAACTTTTATTTGAAACGTGAACCTATTCGTTGAGAAAAATATATTCACGCACAGCTGTGGTAGCCTAGTGTCTAAAAAACAAAAGTTTAGTGGCTATGTAGAACCTTTTTACAACTAATTGTCACGCCTATGCTCTGTAGTGTAAAATATTTCCCTTTTTTTCTGTACTAGTTATACTCTAGGGGGCCTACTTATTAGTTTTGGGAGGGAATTGACAACGCTTTCCATGAAGGCCTAAACCTAGTTGTGTTAAATAGCTATACTGTGGTATTATAATTAAAGTTCCACTTGAAACCTGAACACAGTTATTGAGGAAAAAAAAATTCACACCCAGCTGGTAAAATAAATAAAGTAGGCCTAGTGGTTGAAACAAATCAACACAAACTCATAAATCTGGTATATATAAGCCACTTTTATTTATACAAAATAGCAATTAATAAATTATTGTATACAATAATTTCCCTACCAAGGATACGGTTAATCAAATGATACCTTACTAATATTATAATTATTCGAAAACCTTTTCGTATTTGCAACATTTAAACAACTCACCAAAACCATTGAGAAACGTAGATATTAAAATGATGCTAGAAATTTTAATTTGAGTCACCTAGGTAAGCTAATGGTAATTGCCGGGTTATTAAAGTATTATAATATGCAATTAGTAATCCTTTTTATTATCATAAACTATTCCAAACTGTCAAAACCTAATATTTCAAGCATTATTAACACGCTTTTCTTGAACTTTTAGGATCCTGCTAAGCGATATGGCAATCCGCCGCGACTTAGGTGAGTTTTTATTTAATTGTTTATTATAACATATAATTATATTAATCTTGGTTTTGACGTTAAATTACTATTTATTTACTAGTTCATATAAAAAAGTGCCTTGTATGTACTGGTTTTTGCACACCCTACACCTCATTTTCTAAACACTCTAGTTTATTACTAAGCAGGATAAAATAAATAATTAAACCTATTAAATATATTTTAAAATATTGTAATAGTTTTTGGAGGTAATATTAGTAAAATGTGTCTGAAGCATGCTAAATACTCGCAAATGTATTTAAATTAGATAATGATTATTAATGCATTTCAGCATTCATTCATCCCCATTTCCACTAACAAATATTTTTGTTCAAGTGACATTTGAGTAAAAATATACTACCAACCTCTGCATCCAACAAGTTAACTCCAAGTCAACTAACCTCCACATAGAAAGCCATTCAAACGGTAAACTACGTTAACATGAAGTTTTAACTTGGGGTTATATTAAACCTCAGCTTAGTTAACCAAATTCGATATTGAAATATCGGCTCTTTCCCTTTTTTCTCTTACAAAATGCTATGCTGACAACTATTTTAAAATTTGTGCCACATATGTCCATCCAGCTATATTATAGAGATCAATAGTCTGACATGGATATCAACGTATGCAGTAGGGAGCTACACAGTATTAAACCGATCATTGGCGCAAAATAGAGATAATTATGACTAAAGAGTATTATAATAAAGATGCGGCTACAATTTTTATTGATTTATTTAAGTGGATTTCTTAATCAAGGGTATAACACAGTGTTTTACATTTAGACAGGATGCAATACTGTTAATTATAGATACAGTACACTCTTGATAACTCGTACTAAAGAAGGCGGGGGTTTGTCTGAGCGATGAAAAATCCGTCGTATCGGGGGAGAAATAAAGTTGTGCCTAAGTAATTTAAACTAATAATTTATTTAAAGTAATATTATACTTTAATGTGACGAGGTAAACAATAAATAGTTATCGTATAAGACACACACGCACACACAAATAACACAGCTAGGTGCTTGTATATGTAGATTGAGATTACAATAGGCTTATAATACTTGCAAATTAACTATGTACTGTATTCTGTGTGAGGGGTAGTGGCGTTGGATTGTAAGGCCCCCGGTAGCCTCCCTGCATTACACTACTTCTATTATAATCTTTAGCCTGCTAGTATGTGGCATGGCAATGGAAATGGTCATGAATAAATGTTCAATGAAACTCGGTGAGGAAAGAATGAAATCCATATTGTTTTCTGATGACTTGATCGTATGGAGGGAGAAGTAAGAGGAAGTACAGGAATAGAATGAAGAAGAAAGTGTGGAATGAAATTCAGCACGGCACAATGGGAAAAATGATAATGACAAGGAAGAGGATAAGTTACAGTGTAACTATAAAGTTGGATGAATTTTAAGTTGAGAAATGTAGGGTGGGGCTAATGCTCTAGATCTGACCATTCAACCTTATCTTACCTATGCTCTCTTGGCTTAGGGAAGAATTCATTTCCGAGGTGGGGACACCATTAAGACAAATTCCATTATCCCCAGGCGGTAGGATGGTACGTGAGAATGATGATGGTGGAAAGCTGAGGAGACATACAGTTTAACGTGGGTGCCAACCACGTCGGGGTCCCGACTTAACTGCCGGGATTTGAACCCCAGGCTTCTAACTCAGAAGTCTTAACACCTTACCCCTAAATCGCCGGGTCCCCTTAAATGAGAAATGTAAGGAGTGTGAAATATCTTAGAAGCATTCCTGAGATGAGGATGGGACCACAGAGGATATATTAAGAGGGCCACAGAAGTTGTTCTATAGAAGAAACCTGCTATGGAGAAAAGAAGTACCTGTGACGTATAGGTAAGTGCAATATAAGGCGTATTTTCTAACCAAAGTCATACATGCAGCAGAAACATGGATATTGAATGTAAGACAAGAAAAGTGGAGGCCACAGGTATAAAGTTTGGAAGGTGCATGTTAGCTGTCATGAGGAGACACAAGATTAGGAATTAAGCTATCAGGGAAAGATTGAGGGTACAGGGAGTACATGAGATAGTAGAGGAAACAAGACTGAGATGGTATGGCCATGTAAAGAGGATGGAAAAAGAGTTACCAAAGAGCAAGCTGGAGATGAATTATGTAGGTAAAATACCCAAAAAAATACATGGAGGCGCAGATAACAGAAATTGTTCAACTGAGAAAAGAAGAATGGACGAAATTAAAGGAGTAAGAGTGGTGGAAGGATAGAGGAAGATGGAGGAATTTTAATAAACTGAACCGACCACAGGCTGGAAACATATAAATATGACGACGGATCAGAAAGCCATTATTTCAGTTATATGCCTTCGAATGATCCCCCACAGCAAACAAATTATGAATATGCTCGTAGGAAGATTTTTTTGGCATAAAACAATATTATTTCAAGTCAGGCCATTGGTTAAATAATGATTAAATATTTAGCACCGCGTCTTACTACCCGTTCGGGTTATACGCCATTGGTTAAAACATTCCTTACATTCTACGTTTTGTAATGAGCTTTTCAGTAAATCTATTAGGTTTTTTCATATCCTCTACTATCTCTTTTCAACATCACGTTTTGTAATAAACATATTAGTACAAATAAAAACCATAAAACCCAAGCAGGATGTTTGTGTAAAGTGCATTCCCTATTCCGTCTGATAAAGCCAGAAATTCTGAAACAATCAATTTGTGATTAAATTTGTTTGACTATTTTACCATAGTAGAAAGAGGTTACATCAGTACATTGGATTCATTACTTATTTTCCCTCTTACCCTAGGTAGGCTTTCCTCATTAATTTTACACTTATTAGTTTATTTATAAAAAATTATTTCTTTCTTTCCTTCAAGTCATCTAATATTTGAATCCTCCTTCCTAAGTTCCCCTTTCCATAATTCTTGCCTTCTATGTCACGCAGAAAAAGTTTCTTCCAAGGATGTGCCTGATGCAGTTTGCTTTGTACCTAAGAAACACAACCAAAATGGTCTTCACAAGACTCATCTTATAATTACATTTGTCACCCTGCCTATCCACCTGATCTTCTCAAGTCCTCTCTAGCGTCACATTTCAAAGCTCACCAAGTTTTTTTTTTCGTGTTCCTAAGTTTCAAGTTTCTGCTCCATTCAGCATAATACTTCAAATGTAACAATATGCGGAGTTAGAAAGAAGCAAACCAGTAGTCATAAATAAATATACACACGTTTACAAAAAAAATATTCCTTTATTGAAGAACTTTCACATTATAAAACAAATCAAAGATTCAATCAGCCTGTTTAGGACAAGAATTAACTATATAAAATAAAATGAACACTTTTTAAATGGTACAACTTGTAGCTTTGAATAGCAATGTGGTGTTGGATTATAAGCAAAATGTTTTTAAAATATAGAGCGGAATTTTGTTGTACATTGCTATGTTGTGGTATTTACAGTACAATGTTTGAGAAATGAAAGAATAGGAACCCAATCTTTGGGGAGGTCTACCTACACCTTTTAATAATATTTACACAAACACATGTTATACAATGATGGTGTGTAAAGCTTCAAAAACTTTGACTTTTCTTTAAATATTATATTTGCCAGCTTTATTTTTTTATTAAAAACATAAATATGTCTTTGACAACAATGTTGAAAGCTAAAATACACATGGTCAATTGTTTTAGTGGTTTAAGACCGAGTTGATGCTAATATCTCTATAGACTTATTTTAGAATTATATTTAAGGTCTTAGTTTTATAACCATACAAATATTGTCAGGATATAAGCCATATTTGATTTGGCTTAAAAAAAAAAACATGACTTGTCACATAAGTTTTGGGCGCAACAAATAACTCTCTTTAATCATATTTTAATTATAAGGTCTAATATTTTCTCTGCAAATGATGGTGTCACAAGTTACTAAGTTGCCTACATTCTCAGCGAGTGGAAATATCATATTATGGCAATAATTAAACATAATGTCAATATTTTTATTAGCTAAGCTTCATAAAAATAACTGTTGAAGCACAGTCTAAGCTAATAAATTGAAGCAAAGTTGAAGTCTCAAACCTTTGCACACCCATAAAACCAAATTTTATTTTCAAATTATAGCCAAAATTTAATTGGTTTTGCTTATTTATTTCAAAGTCAACGAAAGAAGTCTTCGGAAATGATACTTATGTAGATATTTGCGAGAGATCCTATTAACCTCGCATACATTTAAATGCCAGCGAATGTTTCCATTGCAAAATTATAATTAAAGTTAATCATTAAACTGTCTACAGTAATTGTCATATAGGCAATCATTACACTCTATTATTTGCTTAAATCTAGCTAAAAAAAGAATGTGTGAACAATTTTTTAATCCATTCACCAAGATTTATGTATTGTTTATATTAGTAAACCATGCTTGATTAAAATTTTTTTTACATAAGACCCACATCTGTGAAAAATAAAACAGCTTTGCTGAACTCACTCCCATTTTCTGTGGACTCAAAACTACCATTGTAACATATCTACGATATAAGAGATGTTGACTGACAGATAGCAGAAGGTTATTTATAGTAAACATTGGTTAACAGTAACTAATGTTAACCTATTTGGAAATTATTATTATTATTTGCTTAACAACTCATATTAACAATAATTATTTCCAACTATATTGACATATTACTGTCAGACAATGGTTGCAATAAAAAAAACCCATCCACTGTCAACTTCACTTCTACCATTGATAGGGTATAAATGTTTCCTCAACAATGTCAGCCTTTGACTGATAATCCCAATTCTAGGTTTCATGTGACCCATAGTATGGTCTACCACTATTTCAGAATTTATTTAGTTGTTAAACACATTACCTAATGTCTAATTTACCAGAAAGGGCATCCAAGTGTGGTTTGATGTATTTTTTTCACTTTAAAACAATGAATTTGTGATAAGTGAAGTAGTTTTTTTATGTTAAAAAAGGGTTTTACCAATTTTATTGTATTCGTTTAGAAATAGTCTCGCTGGTCTTTTTTCCACTGTTTAGCAATAAAAAAAACTAGAGGTACACTGCGCCAGGATGATGCAATGCCAGGTTCAAGCTCCATAATCTGCCCGCCATCCACCAATCCATAAAACAACTTTAAGGCTTATATCCATTAGATTTCATCAAACTGTGAAATACAGGGTAACGAGAAAGCAGACTTCCTAGCAAACCAATTATTCAGAGTAGCCTCTAAGAAATCAGAATGCCTACCATCCGGGAATATAAGGGGAAAATGGAATAAGACGAGAATTTGAAGTGGTCGGTGATAAAGCAAGAATAGGTTGAGAATTTGGTAAATTAATACAAAAATGTTTTACCTAAAATATGAAATATAATAATCAGTAAATTACAGTATGATTAAAACTATCTTTTTTTTGTCTGTAGCTGTGCATTATAGTTTATAGATCCTAGTAAACTATGTCATTATAAATTTTGAAAAAAAATATTGTTTATTTGGATTTTAAAACTTAGTATTATTATTATTAAAAAAGATGAATAGGAAAAAATGGGGGAGGGATAGTTATTGGGAGGGGGTGACATGTTTAGCTGGGAATTTTAGGATATGATCAGGGGAAATCAGGGGAAAATGTCAAGAATTTCATTGGTCAAGTTGAGTAGGATACCATGTAAATATCAGTCCCCTTCCAGAAAACTCGATTAAAAGCCTCAGGAGTATAAGAAAAATGTTTAAAAATCAGTTAAACCAAAAGGTGAAGCGTTATCATTAATGACAAGACACTTGTCCTAGAAAAGCCAAGAATATCTGTCACTCTTTTCCATCTTTATACAAGCCAAAATATGCTGTCCATTAGCAAACAAGTTACAAATTATACGCGGGTAGAAACAACCTATAAAGCCATACATACTCAAGTCTGATCTCATCGAACTATTAAATCTGGCTCATACATGTCAGACTTCCTCAAAGTTTGATTGTTTGTGGGGAAACAAGTTTTTTTCTTATGGCTCATCACGAAATCAGATTTGACAGCTTGAATATGTATCATCAGTTGAAAAGATAAAAAAAAAAAAAANTGCTGGGTCGAGATTTTTTATGCATTTAGAAATTTGTCAAAGTTTTTAGTTAACTTCAAAATATGTATGAAGATTTAAACAAAATGGTGTACACCGTATCTGTTTACCAGGGACTTTTTGAAGTTCTTAAAGATCAATTTGAAAATTTCAGAGTGAAAATGAGTTTATTAAAAAAGAATATGAAAATTAAATTATAACAAATATCAACATAACTAATGGGTAGAATACTTCATGATAAAAAAATATTTAAACAAATATTTTACGCACCTTATTGTTAATATGACTTTATGGCCTACAATCGAATTGTAATAGTTAATCATTGTGAACTACCATAATAGATATTTTGTCCATACTATACCCTAAAATAAAGCTGACGCAACATTAGATGAAACACATACATTACAAAGTACTATACACTAGAGTATACAACTTACATAATATAAAAAACTTGATAAAACATCTAGATGTAAATATAATATATTTAAATGTAAGTATCATATTTGAACCACTTTCCTGTGACACACAAAACTAAAGAGAGTTTTTGTCATGAAACCAACGCCCACTAGATGAGCAAGTGTGTGTGATGAAGTTTCAGTATGAAGAGTAGTTGTTGTAACCACCACCCAAGGAACTACCGGAGAAATTGCGCTGGAAACCGTTCCCGAGTCCTAGAAACAAAGAATGATAATCCTGGAATTAAAATGTCATTAACGTAAATACATTTTTTTGTTAGCAGTCTTACTTACCATTCGGGTAATACGTTTATAAGTTAATGGGCTAGGGATGAGGAAGCTTGAATTTAAAGGGAGTATACCCACATTTGCGCGAAGAGAGGTAATGGATGCCTCTTAAAGAAATGAAATCATCGGGGAAGTGGGCGGTGACGATTGATTTTCTTTACGAGGCAACCATTACCTTTTTGTCAAACGGTAGCAATGTAAAGTGCGAGCTGTGTTCTTCTTTTCATTGTAAATACCATATTGTGTTCGTCCCTTTTATATATTTCTATCCAAATTTCCTGTACCCTCTTCCAAATATGATGTAATTAAGTAATTAGAGATGTCACATTTTCTGATTTTGATTCTTAAATTTTAGCCGCATTCTTTTAATTTTTAGTTCTAATTTCTCAACATTTACAATTTCAATGATTTTCCGCACAACCAACCTTTCAGTAAAAGTGTAATTATATGCTGTACCAAAATGTGGTTAAAAAACAAACTAAAAAGTGAAAATGGCAAACTTCGATTTGTGCAAGATCATTAGAACACAGCGGTCCAAACTATATAGAAAATACAGCAGTCGAAAAATATCAAGATCCAAAATTCAAATCTAGAAATGTTTCTAATATCCGACAATTTATACCTATTTCTAGTTTTTTTACTTATATTACTATTTGTTTGACATATACAATGTCATGTATAATGTTATATAAAAACCTTTACAAACCAAAAGGAAAATACCTTCTTCAGTGGCTACATGGTTTAATGTGTCGCTCTCGCAGCAGACTAGACTGCACATGACAGAGATCGAGGTTCAAATCCTGGCCGGGTGGTTTTTCCAGAATGGTTTTCCAAGGGTCCTCCACACAAATGCAGGTACACTTGCTTTATATTCAACTCGACTTATCCTTAAACCATTAATGTAATTAGCATATAACCTGAATGGGTATTAAGATTCAGGAACTACCTACTAAAACCTCAAGTTCAACCAGGCACCTTCGGAGTCAAAACTCAAGTTTGAACATGCCGCTACAGGATCCCGAGATAAAATTGATCAATCCCAAGCCTGAGTCTGGTCAAATGTTTTGATATTTTCTTATGTGCTACATTAGTTTGATAAGCAGAGAATTGAACATATGCCTACCTCCGCCAAATCCACTGTTATTTCCGCCTCCGCCGAATCCACCGAAATTACCACCGCCGCCACTGTTAGTTGTAGAGTTGAGGAATAGTTCGATGTAGCGATGTTGCATGTTAGTCTTGTTCTGTTGAAAAATATAGATTTAAATGTTAACCTTACTTAATAAGACGTTAGTATATATTTGGTACTTCCTTGAGTCAGTACATTTAGGATAGTGCATAGTTATTTATGTAATGTAATGTTGTGATGTATGATTAAGGAGCAGTATGAAATCAGAATTCACACTTCTGAAATGAAATTTCCGAGAGTTATTAAATGAATGACAAGAATTGATAGGATAAGAAATGAGAGGAATTATTAAGGAGCCAGAGAATGAAAGGATAGAGAAGACACAATTAAGGTTAAAGAAATGTAGAAAGCTGTTAATCAGCAAACTTTTTGCTTGCATTTGCCAGTGCTTGTGAACACTTAAAAGAGTGGACATCACTTTTTTCCAAGGTTTAAAATGGACAAGAAATTAATTTTTTGTTATGAACAGTTTTATCACCATTTCCAAATAAGTTTTTTTTGCCTTAGAAGAAAAAAAAAATCCAAATCATATTTACTATAGAATAAAATTTTTGTTAGTAACTACTCTTTTTTATTCATTTTACAAATGATAATACCCGCCAACATGGTTAAAATTCGGCTTCTTATTAATGACTTCTGACAGTAATTATAAATTTGAATATTTTTTTCTTTAATGGAGAACTTAGGAGACACCTTAGCTCATTCAGTAGTGTGTCTGTCTACTGGGCTAAGGGTCCCGAGTTCAATTTCTGGCATGGCTAAAAAATGTATCATGCTGAAAGTTGGGTTTACCCTTTCACAGTTATAAATTAGCAGCCGCGAACTGGGTGTTGTGCCTGTCCTAGTTTTAAGTTTAGATTATAAAGCATAGAAGCTACGACAGGCCTAACCAGCCGGTAGCAGAAAATATATGGCTGGAATAAAAAACTGCCACAGGCTGGAAACAGTAATGGATGAAAAGTAAAGGTTTACTAAGAATTGAAAACTTAAAACCGCAAATATACGTCGGCTTTGACTACAATTCAAAGGTAAATTCCGGCTTCATGTTTCCCAATAAAAAGCTGTAAATTAGCGACGAAATATGTTAATCACAGTTTTAATATACATTTTGTAAATGAGCTTAATACCGTGAGATAGATAATTGCCGAGAAGGATGTGGACATGTAATGAGGATGGAAAATCAATGATAATGGTTGATATTAAGTATGTAGGGAAAAAACTATAAGGGAGTCCAAGAAAGAGATGGGAGGAGTAGATAGCAAAAAGTTTGTATTGAGAAAAGAATCGAAATGATTAAGAGGACCCACCTGGGTAGCGTTGATCAAGGTTTGAATCTCAATCGGGTGAGCTGGGGTTGGTTTTTCCTTAATGGTTTTTACTCTCCCACAAAAATGTGGGTTCACTTCCTCCAAATTCAACCTTATCAATTCCTAATACATTAGCGTTATTACTGTGGATTCCCACGTTCACCAAAAAACTAGCGCAGAACAGAGACGTGGTCATGTGACGCGCTCTAAACCAATTACAATATTTCCGCTCAATCGGCCCGAGTTGTTCTAATGAAGTTAAGACTATTCTCTGCATTGTCTGCTCTGCTCGAAATGTTAGGCGGGGGAGAAACAATCAAATCTAAGAACCAACCATCTCAAATCAGTACATACGCGTTTTAGAGCTTTCAGCAAGCACAGAGCTTCATTGGCCGTTGTGAGGAGATTTGAAATAACTCGTTAATGTAAAGCTTGTATAGATGTATTGGATTTGCCACAACGCTGGATTATAATTTGTTAACAACCATCGAGACAATGATTTAAAATATATGTTTATCCCCTGGAAAATAAAATATGTTGATAATCAGCTGTTTTAAAGCGTTGCAATGCATCATGGATCAACTTAAAGTGTGTAAATTAATGCGAAGATTTTGCTTTCTATTTTTCAGTGAGTGTTTGAATCAATAAAATTAGATTAAAGAAGAAAGAATGGTTGAAGGATAAAGGAAGCGGAAATATTTTACCCAAAATAACCTGGCCATATGCTGGAAACTGTTAATTATGATGATGAATGATTTAGATAGTTATAAAATATTGTAACGAGATTAGTGTCTTTGTGAGAGGCCAGCACACTTTTGATCTGTTGGCCCTTTCTGTTCTCTATCTACATCCTTGCTTAGCAATTATGCAGTTAGCCTCACTGCCATGGGGATTAGAGAGTATGGACTTGTTTTCTTCGAATCCAGTAGTTGACTAGAAATAGAGGATTCCAGACTATTAACTGTAACCCCTATATATACATGCTCAGCAGGAAGGTCCAGCCTGAGTCGAGGTTAGTTAAGTGAGTGGACCAGCGTGTGCAGGGAGTGGATTAGCGTTTCCAGTGTGAGCAGGGAGTGGATTAGCGTTTCCAGTGTGTGCAGGGAGTGGATTAGCGTTTCCAGTGTGAGCAGGGAGTGGATTAACGTTTCCAGTGTTTGTGTAACACGGGTTAGCACAGTGTGTCATGTGCGGGGACAAGTGAATTACATTAGCAACACAGACTTCAATCGTTATTTTGAATTGTGTCGGTAATGGACATTTTTGTGACAGCTTTAAATATTTGAAGAGTTATTTGGTGTTTTAAAGTTACTAATTTGTTTATTTAATATAATTCTATTTTATGTATATGGTCTGCGACCACCTGGTAACCTGTTATATTAAAATATATAGTTTTTACAAGATTAAATATTTTTTTAAATACCCAATCTTTGATTCTACTTCACTTCAAATTGAAACTGTTGACTTTACACACCTTTACTGTTTAGTGAAAAGAGTTAAAATGCAGACAAAACTAATATATGGCAAAATAAATGGCCATATGAGTTACCTTAGACATAGCCTTCGTCGTATCGTCATGTGTGGAGAACTCTACGTCAGCCTCCCCTGAGGGCCGCCCGGTGTTGTCAGTCAGCAGTTTAATGTTAATGGGAACCACCGGCCTGAAGAACTGGAGCAGAGAGATGGATAAAGCTTCAGCAAAGAATCCCATAATGGTCCTTAGTCTGCCCGGTGGTTTCTCACAGGTATTTCGAGTTGATTCAAAACATTTATACCTCGATATTTGGTGACATGAAGTGTAGGTATTAAATAAACATGAAAATACAATAATACTGTCAAATTTAGATTTAACTGACAGACAGAAAAAATATGGATCCTTAGGATATTTGAGATTCAAGGATTCAAGTACATTTTGGATTAGATACACAAATTGTTAAAAACAGTTTTTCTTCTTCAATTTTTAAAGTGTAATTTGTTTTATAGCTTGAACACTTCTTATTGGTGGTTCCAAAACATTTATAATAATTATAGGATGAACTTAACAGAATTTCTGTGAAGCAGTCATAGTGTCCTTTCATGGGGCATTCCATTTGTGTGATTCTGCTTTTGAATGAGGTAGAAGGTTGGTTAATTTTGCAGGTACCGAAATTTCGGATTGTTGCAAAGGTAGGAAGCTTCGGCCCGCTGTTTGTTGATGTTTGTGGCTGGGTCGGGCAATCTAGAGTGAACCAGAATGGTGAAGAGATTAGGGTGGCGTTTGAATGGAATTCTTGGAGCACTGCTGAGAAAATTTGTGAGAGGTGATGAGGTTTTGGATAAATCTGAGTTTGTCTAGTCTTCATAATACTTAACGGTGAGTGGTATGTCAATGGATGGTTGTTTCTTGATAAGCTCTCGATTGGATAGGGGTCTGTTTATTTGACTGATGACTTTTGTTTAGGGTATCCTTGGGATGTGAAAGACTTGAAAAGTTGTAGACATTGATTGTTAGAGTCTTCTTCCCCAGAATATATATGTTTGGCTCTACAGGGTGGAGAGAATCTTACATGAAGAGGATGGGTGCTTTTGAAATATAGGTACTGTTGATAGTTGGTGGCTTTGGTGTGAACCGTGGTGTTTATGTTTCCCTTGTGAAGGTTCAGTTCTAGATCCAAGAAATTGGCATGGTGTTGTGAAATGTTCGGGGTGAATCCTACGGTGCTATGGTTATTTAACCTGTTCAGGAACTGTAGTAAATTAGTTTCGGAATCTGTCCAAACTATAAGATATTTAAATTCAGTTCTTTGTTCTCTACATCAAAAGATACCCAGACTTTTACCGGAGTTCACTGTTTGGTGCAAAAAGCCATTCTAGTATTTTCTAAAAGGCCCTTCTTATGAAATTTTAACTGTACAATATATGCACACTTCTTAGGTAGACTGTAGATCCCTAGATTAACACAACATATGATTTTTTTTTAACGATTAGTAAGACAAGGTTCACAAAATACACAACAGTGATTACTTAAGTTGGGTCAAATCCACTACTTTTCGAATCTGAATCTCCACTTTAACTTCAAATCCCGAAACTAAAATTCGAATCTTGGAAGAGATTAAGAAAAATACAAATAGTAGCTAAATGTAAATTTTGTTTTTTTATAATTCATTCATTATTTTATAATAATAGGTTCTGAATTACTAATAAGCAGTAACAGAGCTCTAAAACAAATTTCATTTGAAAAATTAAAACATTTTATAAGGTTTTTTTAATGATTTGAGTTTTAAATCGGAAATTTTCTTAAACCTCCTGTATATTTTAGGATTTGAGGGTTTCATCCAGCTAGTAAAAATACTAACTATATAATATAGTCTTATAATTTTATTCATAAAGTCGTCCCAAGTATGAAAATCTACTTATTGCAAAACAAAAAATTGAGATAACAACCAATCATCTACAAATATTAAATATTCTGTATTAAAGTTGTCCAATCCAAGCCTATGCTTGAATTACTGAATTGGAATTTTTTTTCCAAAATCAAAACATAAAAAAAGATCTCGGCAACTTACATCAGCTATATCTTGCTCGGTGGCACGGAAGGGGAGCCCCCTCATGTGGATGCCATAACCCCCAGCGGACCCTGCCCCGGTGTTGCCCCAGCCACCCCCACCTGCTCGACTGGGGGTACGTCCCATACTCATACTGGACATGCCAGAGTTGAGGCCCAGACCCAAACCTAGGCCACTGCCCCCACCACTCCCTCGTAGTCCCAGACCGCTGCTGGCCCAAGGGGAGGGACTCCCCCAAGGGGAAGGACCATCATCAAAATCACCAAAACCTAAAATGCACCGGGGACATCTAAATTTAAAACTAAGATTTTGATACATGGGTCCCATTTCTACGTTTCGCAACACTTTTAAAAAACAACAACACATAAGTAAGACAATATTTGCTTGGAAGTAACCACAATATTTTATTTTAATTCTTGATAGTACTTTTACTATGTTGTGTGGATCATTTTATTTACACTTAGTCACTAAACTTTTAAAAAAACTATACCTACTTGACATACTAAATTTACATTTTCAAGCAACGAAAAGAACATTTAAAGAAAACTTCAATAGTAGATTTTATTTAATATATAAAATCTTTATTCTGAAAACAAAAAAATGCATATGTCAGATGATTTTTGAAGTCAAACATTTATTAACGATTGTATTTTAAGTATACTTATTTATCTGGTTCAAACTTCTATCTTCTGAGCTCGTAGCACAGAAATAAACATGTAAACAGCTACACAAATGAAGCAATCAAGTGTTAAGGCTGCACCTAGCTAGATCTTTTGATTTAATTTTAACATTAACATTCTATTTTATAGTATGTTGGGAAATTGCTGTGCTTTCTGAAATATAAAATGATTAATGATTCCAAATCAAATATTGATGGAAACTTAAAATATTCTGGGGGATGTATTAACCACTTTAGGGTTTATTTTGAAGTTTCACAAACAAACCTCAATAAGACTGTAAAAGTTTGTTTTTATGTATTAACAATACAAATATTGTGTAAAGTGTAAAAAAAGAGATGTAACATGGCGACTTAAAAACTTTTGATATAAAATTCCCTGACTTTTCCAGGGTTTTCATGCAATATTAAAAACAATTCTCGACTTAACCGTTTTCAAAGTTTTTCTTGATGAGTAGCTTTTTTTTATTACAATGATCATATATTTTATAAAACTTTCCTAACGGCTACAAAGCATCAACATTCTTATAATATACTTTTCTAATAACAATTAGCGCCATACCCAGGAAATGCATTTTTTTAAACACGGATAAAACCAAATATCTGACTTTGTATAAATGTTTAGGTGCAGAATTAGTCAAGTGTTTGAATTTCCAAGCTTTTCCTTATTTTTGACTATATTCCCTATTATTTAACTGTTTTATTTGAACTCAAACAATTTTTTGACTTTTCCAAGCAAGAGTAAGAAGTAGAACATTAAGGTTTATAACTAGGGATCTTTAAAATGTTTCTGTGAATTAGTTGCGAGCTTTTTAACTACTCATTCAATACGATACAAAAACTTGTTCAGTGTAAATACTATATGTCCAGATTTTAAGCATGCTGAAAGTTAGGGAATTAAATATGTGAAGTTGAAATGTTTCGTCAAAGAGTTTGATGAACAATACTTTAGTACCGATAGATTAATTTTGTTCTGTAATGTTTGTGAAAGTGTAGGTAGTCAATAACTTAGGCTTTACCGGCTAATTTCTTTTACTTAAAGTTACTTCCTTGATTTGAGGCATATTTTTCATAATATTAGTTTTCATTAAAATACATTTTTATGGAATTCTTGTTAATCATTCGAGTCTTGTTTATAACTAATGAGATAAAAAATCTATACATGGGCTCTAAATCAATAAAAGAGTTCATGCCTAATGAAGCCCTGTACATACATATAACACCGACTTACCACCCTTAAAATTTCGGGAGCCTCGTCCAATGTTGTATCTGTTCATTCCACCAAACCTATCCCCACGGTCGTATGGAGCTGGTCTTTGGTTGAAACCCCCCGGGCCCATACCCCGCATCTTCGGCCCGATGGCTTGCCTGACTTCTGTCAAGCTACTGCGGAAGATTTCTATGTACCTGTGTGTTGAGAGAGAACAGTAAGGTTTGTTTCTTTCTGTGGAAATAAAATACTATAGGCATCCATAGTTACTATGAAATGTTGAGTGTGAAATAAAAATGAGCAATTACACTAAACGCAAAAAACAAAAATCTACATTAACTTGGGAAATCGGGGAATTTATTATAAAATTTAACTGACAAAGAGAGTCAACACAGAAAAATTAATATATTAAATAGTGACAGTAAAACCGAATTTTTTATCAGTATATTTTAATAAAAGGGTTATTTAAAAGATTAATCTAAGAATTAGGGGTAAGAAAGGTTGTTTGGCAGAAGTGTACCAGTATTAGCATGAAGAGATGGAGAAAACAAAAATGATAAATTACGAAGGGAAAGCCCCTGCCTAGTAAGCAAAGATTTGAACATCTACCTGCCGGGATACAGCATTCAGTCTATTTCACAGTAAGGGGAACTTCAGTTAAGAGTCTGTGTTGTTTATTCAGTCAAAAAAACATTTCTGGGACCAAAATAAATAAAATATTGCTTCAGTAGACAAGTTTATTTGTAGATTAGTTTTATACATATGGTAACCTCAACTGTTATCGATTATTTATCACGGGCATTGTGGAATTGGACCAGGAATTTTCCCCTTCATTTAAAAAGTTTCTGGTACAACAACTCGACAATCATGGAACATATTCAAGAACAGCCAAGAATACTTTGCAGAGAAAATTAAAACTAAATGTTTCTACAGAGGCAACTTTTTTCCAGCAAGATTTTTTTTATGTGCGTAAAAATACATACCTTAATATGTGATACCACCCAGCCCTACTTATAAGCGTCCGACAACAGTAATAGGTGCTTCCCCTTCATACTTTTAAATTTAATAATTCTCTTCATTTTTCTTGCTTAATGCATAACATTATCAGAACTGCCTGTGGAAGTAAAATCTTGAAGAAAAAGGATTTATTTTTTTAAATATGGTGCATTGATTAGATTCTTTAGGCCAGAAAAACTTCACAAAGATATGCCAGCTAAGCCTCTATCTCTCTCTCTCCCCTTTAAAATTATACAATGGGTCTCTTAATTAATCACTTACATGTAAAGTGTAAAAATATAAGTTTACAAGATCCAATCTATATATATAGGCTTTGGCGTATTTAATTCATATATATATTTCATAAGTTATTAAGCACATATTAAAAGCAAAAATAAAAAACTAATTCTAGTTATAGTACTTTAATAGTCTTTTTTTTCAAATACCTTCTATTGAGTAATGTTTTGTAGTTTTTAACACCACACTGAAAGGTAGCATGCTTTCACTTATTGGTTTACACTATGGCATAATTTAGATAAGGGGCCATCGTGTAATCAGACAAGGTAAAACTACCATTCAGTGCACACCTAGTATACATACAAAAATAAAGTTAATCAAACTTAAACATTTGATTCATATAATATACATCTAATGTTTTAACAAATGTATCTACATTTCTTAAACATTGATTATTAAATAGGTTAACTATCAAAAAATAAATTTTAAAATCAATAAGAAAGAATTTCTCTCTCTGTGTCTAGAACTAAATTATTGAATTACCTATGGATAAATGATTTCAGATTATTAAACAAATATTTTAATGAAAATGTAATAGTAAAGATACACATAAACAAATGTGAGTTAAGATTTGTTAATTGGAATTGACCATAAAATTACATTATTATATATTATCTGACATACACTCCATTTAATCAAACTTTCCTCAACTTATTACAATATGGTATTTTTAAATAAGCAGAAATAGTTTTAAGCTAATATGAAATGTTACATGTGCCAAATTTATTTAGTAAAAATTACCTCCTAGAAAAATAAGTTTACGGTAAATTTGAAATTTACCAATATTTTCATATTGCATTAATTTTGTATAAAAAATTGAGTTTTTTTTATTAAATGGATTTTAAGAGAATAATAAAAATTTGAAATGTATTATTCATAAAATTAAATCTTACAGCTACACAATAAACAATAGTATGATGTATGCAAAAGAACGAAATAGGAAGGGCAAAATATTTAGATAGATGTAATAATAATATTCCTCAGACATAAGCTGAAGTAAGTAAGAATAATCAAATTTTGCTATTGATAAATAGTGGTTTATTATAAATAATATTATAGCCATACTTTTAAGTTTAAACACATTTTTCCTCGCCTAGATACCTATAAACATTATTTCGAATTCTTTGTCAAGGTGTAAAAGAGTACCCATTTGATTAACTTGTAAAGGGCAAGCTTATATTATTACAGAAGTGGCCAAACCTTTTCTCTATCCAGGATCTACTCCAGGGAAGGAAAATCCTTTGCCAACTACTATGGAACCATAGGCTTGTATGGTTAGTTTCATTGGCAAGAAATTAATAAATCAATTTTGTGGTTTAATAATAAAAACTTATAGTCCTTTCACACAACAAAACTTATTTATTCATAAAATTACATGATAAATAAAATGTCTCTTTCAACAATCTACTTTGACATTGATGCAGCACACCACAAACTCTTAGGATAGTTTAATTTATTACTACGCCATAAACAAAGGCAGGATGATAAATATTAATCAGTCAGGCAACATCAATATTTCGATTTTCTAATGTTGATTTGAGGAAAATCTTTAAGCCCTCTCATTCATTTTGTTTCTCTGAATCTTTTGTTGATTGATTGACCAAACTGGAGGTTGTGGTCAATAGGTAGATGACAACTGACTGTTTGGCCACCTCTGGCTTATAAGATAGTGCTATAGTGTTACTTTTCAAGATAGACAGAGTGTACATTAAATAACACCAACTAACAAAAAGTATGTATAACATGTTATGCATTTAACATTGGGATACTATTTTTATAACTGCTTATGGATATGTAACTCTCTAAATAGTTAAAATAAACTCTTGGAGATAATAAATATGGTAATGAGAAAATATTTTACCACATTTTTATTGTTTGAGAAAAAAATTTAAAATATAAAGATAAAATGAAATGTTAATAAATAAAAGTACTATTAACCGAATTCCTTGTACTATGCCTAGCTTCTAATTATCACTTAAGACGGGTGAAATCATAAAGTTTGATACTTAAAAAAGAATAACCGGAATATCAAGGCATTTAAAGTATAGAGATTTCACTTCAAATGTTTGGAATAAAGATGGGTTAAAATTAGTAAAACCTTTCAATAAAAAGACAATGACCAAACCCCCCGGTAAAGTTAAGAAATGCCGATACTCTATGAAGTGTATTTAGAAGTAAACACAGCAATGTTTTTCAGAGATTTAGAACATTAAAGCATATAATATAATTATATAAAGATTAAGATAGGTTGTTTTTAGTTTATAGAGAGATCACAAAACTTGTGATTGATCAGTTGATTAAAGTGGGCTTACCACCACTCGTAAATTGCAATCAGAAAGTATATTACTTACCCTATTGAAATTATAATGTACTTAAGCAAGTTACCACATAGGCAAGAAAGCCCTAATTAGAGTTGCCACTATTTTCTTACTACGCCATTCCCTGTGTTTTTTAAGTTAGCGATGAGAGTGCCAACATTTGTGTATAAAGGGTGTCATGTGGTCGGCACAACAAACCTTCCGGCTGTTAATCTCAGTTTTCTAGACTGGAGCTGTTACTTATTTACACAAATAGCTCCTCAATTGTCCTCACATGTCTAAGTATGATCCCATTTTTCAGACCCACTGCTTCATAGAAAAATTCTGGCAGTATCGGGGATCGAACCCGGGACCTATGGTAATCTGTGGTCCGAAACTCTGATAAAAACTTCATTTTTCCTCAAACTGACTAAGTGTGAAGTCATGAAACCTATGTTTAAAACATAATTTAAGAATGATGAACAAACACATCTATTGTCGCTTCACAGCCCTCGTTTAGGGTTTGAATAATTGCGCTTGCCTAGTTATTCAGTTCACTTTTTCGTCCATCCAAAGACCTATAATTTAAGCTTTCAGTTAAATGTCTCTCTAAGCTCAGTTGGTAGCGTGCCTGCCTACTGAGCTAAGGGTCACGATTTTGATTCCCGGCATGGCCGAAAAATGTATCATTGATGAAAATATGGGTTTACCCTTTAACATTGATAAATTAATGGCCAGGGACTGGATGTTGTGCTGGTCTAAGGCTTAAGATGGATTAAAAGGCATATGAAGCTACGACAGGCCTAGCCAGCCGGTAGTGGAACATATATGTCTTGAATAAAAAATTGACCCAGGGAACAGGCTGGAAGCAGTAATGGATATAAAGTAAAGTTAAATGTCCCATATTAATAAATATTCCAGCACTTATACTAGATCTAACAAATTTCCCTGGTTTTCACCAATTTTTTCCACAAACAAAAATGTCCCTGTTTAACTTCTTTCCATGCGCATGGCAAACCTGAACTTGCAATAGGACTAGTAAAAGAACATTAGGTCTATTTTTAACTAGTACAAAAAAAGCACCAATTTTTCAATGTAAAATAACTATAATTATGGATGAATAGCATCTATTTTTGAACAGCTATTCATATTCAGACGAGTTTTCACAATTAAATAATTGGTTGTGTGTTGGTAGCGAGTGTCATAGACCAAATTTGAGTAAACATTTGTATCATCAGTGACACATTAAATTAAATATAATACATAATAATTTTTATCTACTATTTATTTAAAATTAAAATAAATAAATAAACATTTAAATAAAATAAGTAAATGGAATAAGTGCAAAGCCAATAAAGACTAGGATATATGGATGGGAACCTCAAATCCTTAAGAAGATTTTTTTCCTCCAATTTTTCAAGTAAAATTTGTTTTAGAGCTCTAATTTTGCTTATTGGTGCTTCAGAACCAATTATAATAGTATAAGTTGTACTTCACAACTAGACCCTCGCACAGTAATTTAACAATTAAATGAATGTATGAATGTTAAACTGAATAACTTATGAGAGAGAATGTTAACATTTAGTGACTATTTGTATTTTATATTCATCTAATAAATTTATATTTCCTAATTATGATCAATAGGTTTTCCAAGGTTAGGATTCAGATTTGATATTAGAATTAAATTGGAGATTCAGATTCGTAAACTAATGGACTCGACACAACTCTACTAAAATGTAAGCTAATTTAGTTAATTTCACATCTATGTTATTAAATGATTAGTTGTAGCTATCAATGTAGCTTTAGTATATTACATTTAATCTTAATTGAATTTTCCTTTGACAAGTTGAAATTTGCAAACTTTTTTTTTGCGCCCTGTCATTAAGTAACACCTCAGTTTTAAACACTGATACCAATTAAAATGCCAAAACTCGCCTGGCGCTGAAATAAAACGAAGTCTAAGGTAATATTGTTGTGAGAAAATACATGAAGAACTTTAAACTCTTCCTAAGTTGGCAACAGGGCTGTAGAGTTAGAAGAGGTTATGGGTGGAGTCGATAGTCAGTAAAAATTTACCGGCTCCGTCAATACATGATAAAATAAAAACTTACAATACATGATAAATATCTCTTTTATTTTTATAAGACCAATATTTGTAATTTTGATAGATAAATTTAATCAAATATAAATTCACAATGCCAAATAATCTTTCAACAAAAATCATCTGTATTTGAGCATTTTACTGCAGTCAATTTGTTATTATTAATTAGTATACGTTAGCCATTTATGAAGGAGTCAGAGTTGAACAGTAAAAAAATAGAAGAGTTGGAGTCAAAGGCTTGGTGTACCAACTCCACAGCCCTGGTTTGCTAGCCAATTAGGTACTACCAATACATTCTATTTAACTTTACTAGATAGAGATCACACATAGTTACTTGATTTGATTTTAAAACAGTTTCATCATACACACTTTGTAAAAAAAAAAGTAATTGGTTTGTTAAAGCCCCATCAGGCAGAACCTACCAACTGTTAAACAAAATGTACGAGCTCAGCACCTACCTTTGCGTCGTCAAACTTAATTAGCCTTATAGAGAAAGACAAGAGTAAGGAGGTGTTGGGTTGACCGCCCACCCAAGGCCCCCTCCCATCTCACACCCTTGCTTCCCACCTGTGTCCTATTTTTTCCTTGTGTTTCAGCAGAGCTTTCTCTGCCACTTCTTTGCTAATAAACTGAACGTAAGCCTCCCCAGTGCTCCGCCCCGTGTAGTCTGTCGGTAGGGAAATCCCGTTCGGTACTATCTCCAACCCTACCCAACCAAATAAGAGGGCCCACAGTCAACACACAAAAAACAATGACACCAACATGTAAAAAAAAAATTTCAAACAGTTGATTGAAACCCACTCAATACATGTTTATGACTTGGCTGGACACCTGTAGCAGGAACCAAACCAATTTTTAAGGCCGGCAAACTTACGCAGGTGACCAGCCAAATCTTTAAGATCCATTACTAGTTGTTACTTAAAGATATCTATTCAAATACAAGCTAACTAAATCCATAGGATTTAAAAATTTCAGTAAAATTAATCAATAAAACCCTTAAACACTTTTGAAGTTAGATTTGAAACATACTAAAACCACTATAATTAACTAGAGTATAGTTCTATAAATATTATATTTATTGTTATATATTTGATAGTTAAAAAAATCCCTTACATGTAATGAAAAATATGATTTAGAAACTAACTAAATCTTTGAGCAACACACTATATATAAGTTGAGAATAATTTAAGATCCTAGGACAAAAAGTGAATTGAGAGATGTTTTAGGATAAAATCTTTCCAGGGCAGGAAAGAAAATACCGTCCAGTAAACACATATATTTGGGGAAACAATTTTATTGTACAGTATACCATTCTAACAAATGAATTGAAAGAATAGTCAATGCCTAGTTAACTTTGTTAACATTCAAAAGATGAAAAATAAACAGATATTTGGTAGTCATGTGTTTGTAAAAATAAAGAAAAAATTAACCATTCCATCACTAGGAAAAGAATGACGTACTTAATGTAAAGAACTTTTGTTTTTAACAGTGTGCGAAATGAGTAAAGAACGTTTTGAATATGAATAACAAGTCAATGGCAACACAAATATCAATACTAAGGTTATTTTTATTTTTGGTTTATTAACTCCTTTCAAATGCTATACATGATATAATTATATATTTTCAAGCATTCAACCTCTTGTTTTATTCTTGGTGTCTACTCAACTTGACCAATGAAATTTCCAAGGTTTTTTATTAATCTTTTTTATGATTAATAATAAGTTTTAAAATTTAAAAAAACTTTTTATTTGTATTAACATAGGCTACTAGAAATTATAAAATGTATAAAATATATTGCACAGCTACAAACAAAAGACTGTTTGAATCACATTATAATGTACTGATTTAATAATTATTATATTTCATATTTAGAGTAAATAAACATTTTCCCGAATATTTTTTTAATTTATCAAATTCCCGTTTTTCCCCGACCACTTCAAATTCCCGGCTAATTCCAGTTTTCCCCGATTTTTCTGGATGGTGGACACCCTGTTTATTACAAAGGTGTTCATAATAAAAAGCACACAAATATTAATACATATAATTATTTAAGTTTTACAGTAAAAAAGAAGAACACAGTTCACACTTTACATTGCTGTTATTTGACAATAAGGTAATGGCCGCCTTTTGAAAATCATTACCACCCAATCCCCCGACCTAGGTTTCATTCTATCGGAACTCATCAATATGGAGTCTGAAACGCGCAACACAACTTCCTAAAAAAGGAAACCATTCAACACAAAAGGGAGAAAAGGTTAATATATAAAAAATGATAGGACACTTAAGAAGAAGCATGTAAAAGGAATAACATTAAATGGACATTGGATGTGACGATATAGAGTCTGTTCACGATAGGTTTTTACCTGGATGACAATTCGAAAATCATATGTTTACATTTTGGGTTGCCAACACTTGTAAAATATCACTGTTTTGTTATAAATGTAAAGTTTTTTTAATTACCTGTAGACATTTAAAATAACATAAACTTAAGTGTTCTTATACTATTTCATTACATTTAATAATTTATTTTTATCCAAATCGAAACAATATTTTAAACGTAATTAAAAGTACCTATACTTTGTTTGGAATGTTATCAATAATGTGTAATATAGTGAATACATTAATACCTTTTGATACAAGCATCGTATTTTACTTGGAAAAAAGAAAATCCTTGTCATTTTTTTACATAAAATAAATGATTTTAATGATTATTTTATCGTATTTTGAAATATTTAACAGAATAAAATATTTTCATCAACTGCGTGGGTGCATCATTGTAAAAAACTTATTTACCGTCATGTTCAACCACATGGTTTAAATTCTTCGGTTACCCTTTTGAAGTTATGATTGTTAGAACATTTTTGTGAAAGTGGTGTGAATATTAATTTTTTAAGCAGAATAAAAAAATAAATAAGCTTTGTGTCCGACCTCAAATAAATATATGAATATTGGCTTAAATTACTGTGGTTACTATCACATTCATATATTACCATCTGTTTTCATTACAGTGATCCAAAGTGATGGATGTCAGCTGTTGGCGTAGTGATATATTTGGGACTAATTCTAGCAACAGTTTGAGGTGTCATCCAAGTAAACTAAGGTCATGAATGAATTATAGCTGTACCTTCTTTTAATATAATACAATTACCTCATAAAGCAAAGAAAGATTTTCCTCATAGAGATATATTATATCCAATGTTCAATTCCTGTGTTTGTCCTCTATGTTAGTCATTTTACAGTACATGTTTACATAAGTTTCCCATCATTACTTATGAAATTCCCCTTTCATTTTTATTTACGACACTTCTAAAACTAGAATCAGATTAGACTTAACACATTACCTAAACAAGCCCCCCCCCCCTCCCCCAATATAGACCACACCCTAAAGTTATGATCTCTTCGGTAGAAGATTATTCTAGTGTGAAAATGAATTCACTTTGAAGTGAAATAATACAACCTATTGCTCAAAGGTTTTGCATATCTTATAACTAAGATTTAAATATATTTTTTTGTTGTAACTACAGGTCATCCAGCCAATTTACATTCTTAGACTACCCAACTTTTCCAGGTTCTCCAGAGCCAATTTCAAACTTTTCCAGTTGATATATTACAAACATTATTTTATTAAAATCACAATTTAATGTAATATTATTAGGCACATTTACATTCTAAAAATGTGTCACTAAATGAAGGGGCAAAAGGATTTCAGGCTAAAGTGATGGGCTTGTGGGTAGTTAGATTACATTGATATATTGAACCATTTACAGATCGCCTTACACCAGTATCATGGTGTCTACTCAACTTGACCAATTAAATCCCCGACCTTTTCCCTGATCATTTCCTAAAATTCCCGACTAAAAAAGTATGTCACATCCTCCTAACTCACACAACCCTCACCCCTTTCTCCACCCTCATTTTTCTATTAACCTTTTTTATGAACAATAATAAATTTTAAAATTTGAATATTTTTTTAATTCGTATTAAAATTGTTTACTATTAATTAAAAATATATTACACAGCTACAAACAAACAAAAATGACATAATTTACTGATTTAATGATTATCGTATTTGATATTTTGAGTAAAATATCATTTTCCAGGATTTTTATTGTGATTTACCAAATTCTCGATTTATTCCCGTTTTTTGCCGATCACTTCAAATTCCCGTTTTCCCTGATTTTCCCGGATGGTAGACACCCTGAGTATAGTTAAAAAGTGTTGTGAGAAACATTGTGTTTACTTTCTTCTTCCTATAACGTAAATGAGAAAATATGGGGGTACCCTTTCACAGTGATAAATTAACGACCGGAGGCTGAATGTGTGCCCGTCCTAGTCTTGAGTTAGATAATAAGGCATGTGAAGCTACGACAGGCTTAAACAAGCCAGTAGGGGAAAATATAAGGCTCGAAAAAAAAGAAAAAAAAGACTCAGGCCAAAGGCTGGAAACAGTAAATGCATGAAAAAACTTATAAGAAATAACGTTAACATTAGGTTATAATTTGTATTTTCTATAATATTTATTAGGCCTTAGTAATTTATTTAGTATTGGTCAAGTGTGTGCCAGCTACTGCGATTATACAATTGAATTATATTAGTTAAATATTTAATTATAATTTGATATTTTATTTTTAACGTAAAATATTTTAAAATACACGAACTTGTGATCCTTTTTTGAATCTTTAAAATATAATGTTAAACTAGGATTAGATACTCTATTATTTTAAGGTTATAATTTTTTCTAAAATTTTGATTCAGATTCAAAAATAAATTGGAGATTGAGATTCATAAGGGTGGATTCAAAACAACTCTGATTTAGTATATCCCGAAACATGTTGAAACTTGATCTTACTCCACTAAAATAGATATTACAGTAAACAATATGTGCATGTGTGTAGCCATTTTAACTCAAGTTTCACACAGTAAGGCTTAAGTTGAGTTTAAAAAATAAATATAATTTTCCTGGGGTAAAGCCATTTTAATATTCAGTCTTAATCCAAAATTATCCACACTAAATTCTAATACAAATCAATTATTATAAAGGTATCATAATAGACAGCTAACTTAAGATATACATACCATCGAAGAAATTGGAAATCTCTTCCTTTGAGCAGCCAAAGGGAAGACCGCGCAACCTTACGCACCCATCATCCATTGTAGTTTCCAAATTCATGCCACTGCGCTTTACCACCCATTCCATTTCAGATCTTTCGACTCTGAACACTGAACAGACACAAGTTCAAAGTGAGTCTGGATGTGAGATGGCTCAATAGAAGTGGAGAAGGAATATGGGTGGAAAGGAAATTGAGAGAGGAAAGAGCAAATAGAGGGTGAAACTAGGAAGGTGAGAACAGAATGGGGGATGAAAGTAGGGTGGGAAGAAGAGGGATTGAGAGCGAGAATTGAAGAGAATGAAGAGGGTGTAACAAAAAGGAGAGCGAGAATTGAAGAGAAGAATTGATAGAAGCGTGTGTGTAGGTAAATAGTTTACTTTTTGATTTCCTAAGTTTGTTATTGATTTATTATCATTATCAACCGTTTTCAGCCTGTGGCCTAGTCAGTTTAGTAAAATGCCTCCATCTTTCTTCCTCCTTTAATGTCTTCCACTATTCCCCTCTCACTTGCACACTTGCTGTTATTTGCTCCTCATATCTCTTTCTTGGTCTCCCTTGCAGTCTTTTTCTTACATACTTCATTTGTATAACTTTCCTTGGCAGAATTCCAGTTTGTATACATGAGAATGTTGGAAGGATAGAGGAAGATGAAGCCATTTTACTATAAACTGACCCGGCCACAGGCTGGAAACAGTTGATAATGTTGATGATATTATCTTTATAGACTGTTGTGAAATTCCCTGAATTTCCTGGTTTTATAGGTGTATGGCAGACCTGTTTGTTTCAACTAACCTTAAAAGATTTGAAATTAGATTTTTTTTTAAAAGATATAAATGTACCGGATTGTGGAGTCTGAGTCGTAATTTTGGGTGAAGTCCATAGTAAGCTACAGACTCCGCCTTCAAAGTCAAAACTTATAAATTATATTTAGGGGGAAAAAAAATTGGTGGTAATGGTGATGAAATGCCCTGTGTGTATTAATACATTTAATATATAGTAAAGTTATTTTACTACAGTAAATTCTTTATTACCTACTAATTATTATATACATTTGCCATAGATAAAGGAGTCACAGTTGGACAGTAGAGAAATATAGGAGTCGAAGTCAAAGATTTAGCCGAACAACTACACAGCTCTGGAAATGTATAATAATTGTTTTCAGACACTACACGCAAAATGGCACTGGCAGTGAATACTGTACTATTGTAAGGCTACCTTCTATATATCGTTGGCCCATGTGATCTCTGTCTTTTTTGCACGCTCTCTCTATGTCTTCTTCAGTTTCCATCTCGACATAAGCTTCCCCACTGGGTCGACCTTCTCGTGACATAGTCATGTGAACGCCATTCTTTCCGTCTTTTACAGTGCAGTCACCTAAAATAATAGGTATAGTGATAATAATTAAGAACTAGAATTCTCTAAATCAAATGTGCATCCAATATTAACATGTGCTTAGATGCAGCTTGTATCAGAACTGGTTACAAAGTTTGAAATCATCAATTTGCTACCAGTTATAAAATTTGTCATACGTATGAATAGTCCTACGCAGAATGTTTTTAGTAATATTATTAAACTATCAATATACAGACTGTCTAAAGATTCAAACAAACAGGTTTTCATGATTGTTTTAATATATTTAGCACAATTTATATTTCAATACTTATAATAAATCGGTTGAAAAAACAAATTATAATATCCTCTCTAAGAGAGCATAGCTAATTGAAAGCCTAAAAAACTAATACAGAGATATGACTGGTAAGTACCCAAAATGTAGCACCAACTTACTGAAAAACTTGATAATCTCATCGACGCTGGTAGACCATGGAAGACCCCGCAGCTTGACGACAAAAGTGTCATTGTCTTGACCTTCATCTTGATCTTGATCGAGCTCACGCTCATGCTTAGCATCCCCAGAGGTTGACATTGTTGACTCACACTAGGCCTGCATAAAGATAAAATGACAAAATAGATTGGTGATTAATACCCAAGCCACCATCTATCTAGGCCCCTACTCTTATCTGAGATGACTTATCTTACCCTTTGCTAACCTTGGCACTATCTCTAACATTAGAAGGAAGACATTTCCAAATGGCACCTTGGCCCACTCAGTAGCATTCATACCTGCCAAACTAAGGTTCTGAAATTTGATTCCTGGTATGAATGAAAAAATGTATCACTAGTGAAATTTGAGATTTCCTTTTCACAATTATGAATTTACAGCCAGGTGGTAGTTTTTTTTTTTTCATTTCTAGAATTAGGTTGCGTGATGATAATATTGGTTGGTCCATAAAGTGCAAACTCAATATGCCATCTCTTGTTAAAAAAAATAATCCCGAGATGGGTCAACACGCTTCTCATCGCCAATATATTATTATTATTATTATTATTATTATTAGCACCGCGTCTTACTACCCGTTCGAGATATACGCACTTACGCTACTGCGTAATGGAGGACCTACAGTTTAACGTGGAATCCGAACCAAGGTGGAGGCCTGATCGCCAATATAAGTATGGTACCTAATCAGTTTGAATGCAAGATTATGAAAAAATAGGCCTACACTTTAATTTAAATAAAATTCAAAATATAAAAAAAAATCTGTGTATTTTTGTGGGCATGCATATATCAAATAGGTACATTTTTGGCAACAAACACAATTTGGCTTCAAAATAATGTAACTTACTCAGGCCTAGATCCTATTCAAGGTTGCCTTAATAACAATTTTGTGCCAGAGAAAAAAAATCATTTAGGGGCCCCTTCCTTTATTAATTTTATTTAATTTTGGTCCAACAATAATTATCTCAAGACCTAGTGTAATAAAAAAAAATATATAATTAACTTAATATAATAAAATAATAAAAGTTTTAAAAGAAAAAATATATTTTCTTTATCTATATAATTTGTGTTTTTGTTGGGCGCCACCCCTGGTATCTAGGGGAAAAATAATAATCAAAAAGGAAAAATACATTTACCTTGGCTATCAACTCAGTGGCACAATGACTCAACCTCGAGACCACTGGGTAAACTTAAAACTAAAAACATGAACAATTTAGATTTTTAAAAAATAATGGATTGTTGAAGAAAAATGTAATTTAGGCTACAAATAAAAATAAATGTATAAAAAAACAATTGTTGGCACTTTTGTGAATTTATTGTTGTTTCCCTTTTGTCCACATCCAAATCCTACCTATGGAATTCCGGTTAGTTATAATTCTAATTTAATAAAGTATAGCACAGTATTGTTGAGACCAAAAGAAGAGAAAATATATATATATAATCAAAAAAATCAATAATTAGACATAACATATAATGTTAATTATTTTGTTGTATTAGTCTGTCCTTCTGGAAATAAGAGTTCTGGTTTATTAAGAAAAGAGAAAAGAAATGATTACAATAATCATTAGTTGAATAGTTGGTTTGACCTCACCCATACTGAAAACACCATCTTCATAAATTTTGTTTCATTTGAAATTCTTCCACAATTTAAATAAACACAAACATTGCAGCTCTTACACACTCTCTTAGCTTCCTTTATTTACTAATTTCACTTCAATCTTTCACCTTTTAACCACTATAAAAATAATTTAAATTGGGAGCCCACATTCATTTGGCTCCATCTTGGACCACCAAACCAGGAAGAAGTCTCTCTACTATTCAAAACCTTCTAATCCTTTTTCAAATTTAAAAAATGTTCTATTCCAAGTCCAAAGAGAAAACAAACTATGTATAAAAAAACGAAAATGAATTGTTGGCTATAGACTAGTGATAAAATAAAAATGAAATGTAGGTTTAATATAAGTATTTAAATATAGCCAATTGAATAAGAATAATGTTTTTAATAAAGAATAAAATGTCTATTTCCTTCTGTCAAAATTAAAAATCGCGCTCGTTTTTTTTCCTTCCAAATCACGAAGTTCACTCCTCACTCGTTTGATAGCGCTGCCCATGCGTTAAAACAAAGATGGCCGACCTTCAAAATAACTAGTCAATTACACTTCTTAAAAGGATAATTAATATGCTTAATAAAAGGTAAGTGTTCTTCCTTAAATCAAAATTCCTTATTTAAATTATTTAAAACAATGTTTTACGTTGTTCCCTCCGTCCTTTTACTTAATTTAATATATGTAAACAGTCATTAGTCAGGCCGGCAAAATGCTGGCGAGCTTCGGAGATTTCACGCAAATTTAAATTAGAAATTGTTCACAAAAGTAGAAAAAAATAGGGAAATACAAGGTAGGGTGGCAAATAACATCACACTAGAAAAACTATTACAAGAAAAGAATTCATGGATAACTTTAAGTTTCTTGATTATAGTTAATCAAGTTTATATTATATGCTACTTGCAAGTGATGTAAAATTAATATTTATAATCCATTATAAATGTCACGTGAACATTTGACCCGATGATGGTACCATTCAACTTTCTGTAAAAACTCATCAACTCTAAAATAAAATTAAGACCCTTGACACCCAATTTTGTTTGTATAAATTTAGTTTTTAACTATTATTTGAGACAAGGATAGCTAGATTCAGGGCAAAACCTTCAAGAATTTGATTAAATATAGTAATAAAGTAAAATTATGATAAACTGAAATACTTATTGAAAAACAGAATTTTTACATATAACTTTAATAAAAGGTATTAAATTACAACGGTTCTGCAGTTTACAGCTCCATCAATGAAGTTGAATTAGTTTACAAACGTGATTTAAATAGAATCAAATTAATGTATGGAAAACTTATTAAATTACTACTCTTATTAACTAGTTGCACACAGGACATTGAGAAAATGGCGGTTGTAGTGCACACTAAAGGCCGGAATATTTTGTTTTCTTTCTATCAAATTAGGAGAAATTTAATGTTTTCTGACACTTATACACACAAACACATAAGCAAATTCCAAATTATAACAAAACAAATATGAAAATATTCTAAATCGTTAAAAAACATTCTTGATAAATCCACTTAATTGGTATTTGAATCTCAGTCATATAAAATCCCATGATAATGGGCTGCCCCGAGCCTTCCTTTCCTTCCAAAAAATCTTTTAAAAACCATAAAAATAATAAATATGTAGGTGACCTGGTGGTCTAAGGGTAAGGTGTCAAACTTCTGTGCTGGCGGCCGGGGTTCAATTCTCGGTCCCAGCACAGATTTATCTGATTACCAAACCCTTCCTTCACCTCTGACAAGACATCTTGTGAATGCGGGGAATGCCAGGCCTCCACCGTGGTTCGGATTCCACGTTAAACTGTAGGTCCTTCATTTCATCTTACAATCACCCTACCATTACACATTAGCGTAAGTGTGTACAACCCGAACGGGTAGTAAGACGTGGTGATAATAATAATAAATATGTATATATTTATTCACACGTGAAAGTTTGGGTTAAGCTCGATTGAATTTATTTTTTGCTTAAAGCTTTAAAAATATTGTGCATCAAAAATATATCACACACTAAAATATTCAACTATCTGCAGGAGATGTGTGACAATCTAATCTTGTTTAGTTCGTTAGGTGTTCAAAGATTATTTAATCAAGATAAAACAATAATTAATCATTTAGGGCCTAGCAGAATTGTTTTTTAGCAATGTCTTAGTATACATTTAGGTTATATGCCTATATACTAATTACACTAATGGGTTAGGGATTAGAAAGGTTTAACTGAAAGTGCAGCAACATGTGCATGGAGGGAGGGTGGAAAACCATCCTCAGTCCACCCAACCGGGATTGAGCCCCGATTTTCCAGTCTTCTGCAGTTTAGTCTAACACAAGAGTAGCGCATTAGATCACACAGCCATCAGAGCGGGCTATGTTTGTTAATTAAAAAAGAAAATTGTAGTACTAGTAAATTGTTAATGAGTATTAATAAATAATTTAAATTGTCAGTTGACACATCAACAAGTTATATAAAATATAAAACCGAGGAGTTCTGCGCAATACTGTGCAATAAGGTGGAATATTATCGGGAGAAATAGGCGAGATTTCCCATGATTTTTTTAAGATTTAGAATATTTTCACAATATAGGCCTATGGTGTCCGAAATTTGGTTTATTGCTGTAAGTGATAGAAACCATCAAATTTCTAATAATTTGAACCAGAAAAAAAAGAATCCCACCTTCTACTTGTACTATCCCCAAAAAAGCTGAAGTTTGTGTCTAATTTGAATAATAAGTTATAAAATATATATTCATATATATATCTTTCCTTTTTTTTAAAAAAAGAACTTATTATCATGTAAAATTTTAATGCGCTTAAAATGATTAATAATGGTATTTCATTAGGTTTATATCTTAAAAATTGCCTTGTACAAAATGTTAAATAGTTTTTAGGAAATTCTGAACTTTATAAAAATTATTGGAGCCAATAATTATCCTTCCATTTCACCGGTCTACACAGGCTATTCAGATATAAATATATTTTCTTGCACACAGGTGAGAATCTTCTAGCATTATAAAAATAACTCCAAGATCTCTCCTAACCTATAAATTGATTATAAGCAAGGTTTATCATATCATTATATCACTAATTTAAAAATAAAGGGATGGCGTGGGGTTTCCATTGTACGCCGTTAAGTTTAGAAATATAATATAGTTTAGGTCCAACTCACCAGATAAATAACCTTAGCGATTATTAATAAACTTAAATTATAATACATTAACCGTCATACACTGTAGAATAAAATGTATCTTAAGGAATAATATATTTTAATTATGTATATTATTTTAATATAAAGAATCGAACATCAAAATGGCTTTAAACCGGAAATCTAGGAGGTGGTTACTGGTTTAATGAAACACAGACGTAAGGACGAAGATGCGGAAACTTCGTACGATTTGTTTCTATTTGGCTATTCTGCTGAAATCAAGTAAAATATATTTAGTAGATAGATAGAGATTTGTAATAATCATAGTATAGTTTGTGAAGAACACGTTAGGCTAAGTTAATGTATAAGGTCTTACTTAAACTGATTGTCTTTTAATCATTTGAATGGCATAACATATTTTTAGTACTAGTTAATGTATCTAAAAGACTTCTATAAAGGGTTAGTTTTAAAAATAACGTTAATAGTTAAACTGTAATTTTTGGTACTTGAATGTAGCCAAATTTAAGTTTTATCTATACTCTATAGGTATACTATTAAATCAGATTTAATTTTTGATTAGATCAATTTTATTTCTGTCATTAATATTATAGTAGACCTACGTCTCAAAAAAAAAATTAAGAAAACATAATTGTTCTCCTTTATTTTCAATCAAATAGGCAATCACTATCATTGACGTTAAAACAAGGAAAATTTGTTAATAACAAATAGATAAAGTAATCATAAGTAATTTCAAACATGAGCACATCCGGTAATTTGAATTTGCTGTTTATATAAGTGATTAATTGGCTATTGCTTCTCCTCATGTTCTCATTTGCAGATACGTTTCAAGTTAATTATAGTCTACACTACACTCCATGCATAACGTATAGGAAGTTAAAGTTAAATCAACTTTATACCATGTGCACTACTCACTATTTATCGATTACGAACACTATCACAGAAAACAATGTATGGTGTTTCAACTTCTTTCCCACTATGTACTATACACTATTCGTTATGCTCTACGCATGAATATAAGCCTATTCTTCGCTACACTGCCACAGTAGGAATGAGGAAAGTGGAATTTGAAGGGAATGTCCACCATTTTGTGCACATAGAAAAATGACTGTAAAGATTACAAAATTAATATTATTATCCGATTACCAAGATAGTATTTTAATGTTGCTATATAATTTTAGTTATCTCTGGTAAATCGAAAATTTCTTCCTACAAAATTCAATTTGTGGAGGAAAATCTTTTTTTGTCTATCAAATTAAATTCAACAATACCTATAGAGCTATTAACCAATTTTTGTAACGTTAAAAAATAATTTTGCTATAGGCGCTTAACGCTAGCACCTCCACGATCCTGTCATATGACTACAGAATGCAGCGTATTAAAAGCTGAGTGTGCAGGTGTGCAAATAGATACTACGCATCTTAGGATTGATAAGTTAAACAATGAAAAATAAATTTGTATATTTTTTTATGTCAACTGGGTTGCAAATTTTAAGCCTTTGCGTCAGATCTGCTTCTAGCCATGTAGGCCTATTTCTTAAAGAAGTTAAAATCGTGGCTGGTGTTGGTTTTGGAATGATTTAATTCTACGTATGTTTGTGTAAAAAGAATGTAATTAATCAATTCTTTTATTACAAGGCTTGAGTGCTATGACGATAGATACTGGTTATATATATTTATAAATATCCCAGTATTAATGAGAAAGTAATTAAAGAGAAGTGGTATATACTTTTTTCCCCCTTCCATCACCAACAATTTTCCATTTTTTTTACTACCCCTACCTGATCTACAAAATTAAATATATCCATTCCCTTAATTCAATTCAACTGAAAGATCCAATTTTTCTTCTATTGAATCACAAAGAAGATATCGTTTATCCTTGCCACTTATATAATATTTACAATAGAATAAACAGGTTTTGGTATATAGTATTCATATTGGACAACGTTTGAACACAGTCTACTATTTTTTTTTTTTTTTAAATTCAACTTACACATTACATCAAATTGTTAGTGTTCAGTGTTGAAATAATTTGTTTAATATTGTTTCTATTTTTATTCCATAGTCGTAAGTTGAATTATCAATAATTATGAAATGGCTACATAACATTAACACAACAATAATATTACCATCTTAACACAAAACAAAATACATATTTTTCATGAAACGTTATTGTAGTTGCTATGGTAAGTGGTTTTTAAACTTTTAAGACCTACCTTCCTTTACTTTAATAAGATATTTTTCTAATTTTTTTTGCTTAACCAATTTCCCACTAAGCTGTGTGTGCGTTTAAAATATCTTATTATCTTTGTGAAGTGACGTCACTCGTTTGCACACAGAACCAGTTACCAAAAGCACAGATCACAAGTATAACAGCAGTTTTCTTGTTTAAACCTGGAATGGGTGTTGTTCGGTGGTATGGTTGCGTTACTTTTTAATATGTTTTATGTTTATTAGTGATGAAGTGAGTGTATATATTTATAATGTGTAGTGTTACAAATACATGAGTAGTCATGTTTCGCTGTATTCCAATTTTTAAAGGGTGTAATAGGCAAGTTGAATATGTTGACAAGCGTCACTGTTCGTTACCGAGTGTTCCCGAGGACATTTTGCGATATTCACGAAGCCTGGAAGAACTATTACTGGATGCTAATCACATAAGAGATCTTCCTAAGGTAATTTTTAACAATTTAAATATAGATTATTTTAATAACTAACTTAATTTACCAAAATTATATTTAGACAGTTCAACATACTGATACCATTTTGACATTTCTCCATCCTTTACAGAATTTTTTTCGTTTACATCGCCTACGGAGGTTAGGATTAAGTGACAATGAAATTCATCGATTGCCTCCAGACATCCAAAACTTTGAAAACCTGGTTGAATTGGATGTTTCTAGAAATGGTAAGTGCTAATAATATTCAATTGCTTTAGACCAGCTTCTCTATAACCTAACGTAAGACCGTCCGTTAAACTAGGGCGGGTAGTTCAGTGACATAACTTGTCACAAAGTGACTTTTCGTCATATTATTAATTATTAGCCTCTTTATGGTATTCATGTGCTGTATTTTAATCAAATATTTCAAATAACTGCTTGAATATCCTTTCTATTAGTGATTAATTTGGTAAGGACAGTGGCGAGGCTGACATCTACAAACTTAAACTTGCTATTCTATCATACAAACTACAATAAATAAAAACCTCCGCTCCTTTTTTTGTTGTTGAAAATAAACTAGAACCTATATACCTACCTTTGATAATAGGTACATGCAAAGAGGGGGAGCTTATTTAATTTTTTTCTCTCAATTTAACTATGAAAATTTTAATATTTCTTACCATTTTATTTTATACACACACAACAAATCCGGGGATAAAACCCAATACATGTACCTTTAAGGCCAATTAAAAAAACCTATGAAATTAACATAATTCATTTTAGTAGGCCTATTATACTCACAAAAATGCGGTGAATCCATTGAAACTATCTTTTTAACACTTGCGTCTTACTACCCAATCTGATTCTAAATTAAAGATTATTAAAATATTTATTATAATAATGAAAAGTTCAAAACCAAACTCACCTAAGTGATGCAGGCGGAAATATTATTGAAAAATCTTTAAAATTTTGTGACTGAACTCTTATATTTACTATAGATCTTACCAGGCCCAATAGGCAATAATCGAATGCAGCAACCACACTAAGCTCTCTTTCACAACAGATGAATTTATAGTAAGTGGTTAATCAAAAACACTCATGACTATTCACTAGTTAACGATTTTCCATCTATAAAACTCAACATAAGGCTCTATTTATTAGAACTAACCTGAAAACCAGGGTAAAGTTCCGAACGAACACATCCAATGGAAGTCATTTACTAGAAGTCAAATATTAACATGTATTTTAAGATTAAATTGGCCCAATAATGTTTGCATATATGATTAGCCTGGGTACTTATCCATTCTAGCTGCTAGTCTTACTTTCTTTACCTATTGTAATTAGGTAGGCCCGCCTACTCATCTAACTTGAGCTTAAAACCTTGCAACCATTCCATTTAATAAAGAATCACAGTTAATATTGACAAAATAAACTATTTCACTTTTCTAGTAGGCCAATAAGATATCGTATTGTGCCAGGGATCATGGATCAAACCACACATTTGTGTAGTTTGCTTACATCTAGAGTTTACATTTTGGTGAGTTGTCTAAATTTTGTAAAAATAAAGTGAATTCAAATCAAACTAAATTATAGTAGGCCTATCATTTGACTCATTGTTTCCTTGGGTGTTTAATAACATGATTGTTTTACATTTTCAATGATTTTCCCCATCCGGGTGGCTTTGTTAAGTAGCCGAGCGGGGCCATTGTAATACTTTACAATATAGTTGACAATTTGTACGACAAACATTGATTTTAGCTGGGCGGCGAACCCCGTTCAAAAGGGCCGGGGAGAACACTGGAATTTTGAAAATGTGAAATTTACTCTGGCAATTAAAAGAAATTGTTTAATAAAGAATACATGTAACTACACAATTTGTAACACATTGGTTTCTAAATTATCTGAAACCCTGATTTTTATAGCAAACCCACTTCCTACCACCATTATCGATTGAAAGTCACTAAAATTTGGCATTCTTGAACAATGTCTTATTTAATTCATTTAGTATAAAGTTCATAAAAAAAAGTATCATATGCTTCCAATATTACTTATTGATTACTGTAATTTATAATTACTCTTCACATCATTAATTAAATGGAATAAGAATGTAAATTTTTATTGTAAATTTTTTCCCCCTGACATTGTGGCAACATGAGTTTCTTCAGTTTTAAAGGCCCTAATGGGTTTCCTATTGAAATCAGGCCTTGCTATGCGACAGCACAAAAACATGTGGCAGGTGATAGCGTTTTGTTTTAACTGAGGTCTCTCACTTCTTCTTTGAAGAAACCAACAGTTCCTTCAACTTTTAACTGTCACTACTTGTGCATTTCATTTTTAAGGTAACTCATATTAAACCCCCAACCCTACAATGGAAAACTGGTCACATCTTTGAAAGTGCACACTGCTTGCTAGAATGTTTAAAGTTTTAACAACGTTAACAAAAACCAGATGTGGAGAGATTAAATCTATTCTACATTTTGGCATATTATTCAACTGAGTAATGTGAATCACCAACATTACTATTTAATTTTTTCTTAAACATTTATGCATGGGTCTTTTAACGTTAACAATATATTTTTTTCCCTGTTATTAATTATTTTTAATATTTCAGATTTATATATTCAACACAAAGATTAATAAGTTAAAGAATAAGTTAGATATTAGTAGCCTACATGCAAGTTTAAAAGAAATGCATTTAAATCTGTGCTAAGCTTCAAAATTCCAAATCTGAACCCAACCAATACTAAGTTAATAGAGCATAAAAATTTAAAATCCCAAATCTTAGTATTTGAAAGATTCAACATTTAAAATACAAATAGTTCCTAGATTCTGATTTGATAGGAATGTATTTTTAATCTCGAAGTCAAAATTTTCAATAATATATCTTTATATAGAAACTAAAATCAAACTATTATCAAAATATAACCAACAATTTAATCATAATCAAAGATGCCATACACATAGAAATCCAGTAAAATAGAAAAAAAAAAAAAGATTTTATTTGTTTGGAAAGGACAATCAATTTTGCAAAACTTTGTATAAATATGGGAGTATTTTGATTTGGGACATTTATTTGAAAGCCTAAAATAGTAGGTAAAAATGTGAATTAACCACTGCAGATTCAAACACGTCTTCCAAGCAGTGTTGATTCAAACACGTCTTCTTCCGAGCACTGTTGATTCAAACACGCCTTCTAATCACTGTTGATTCAAACACGCCTTCTTCTAATCACTGTTGATTCAAACACGCCTTCTTCTAATCACTGTTGATTCAAACAC
>CABEEJ010000113.1:384427-404514 GCA_901482245.1 Timema douglasi
CCCACTATACCATTATTTTTATATATATATAAATAAATGGTATATATATATTAACATATATATATAAAATGGTATAGGGGCCTATATATACATATTAGTACCGCACCTACCCGTTTGGACTATGCATGTGTACTAATTACACTTATGGGTTAGGTATTAGGAAGGTGTAATATATATATAAACTCTGTTTTAAACCTGTTACATGACTTGATTTCAAACTAGTCAGTTCAATGAAAAATCAAATTTTATTACTCTTTCCTTGCTTGGGAAAACGGAAATCTCTTCTGGATAACATAGGTAATTTGATCTTGAAAACGGCGTTAATCCTGAAAGAAAGAAAACAAGTCTCAGTGCAATCTTTGGGATTCAAACCCTTATAACTATACATAAGAGTCAAACATCCACAACGATAACTGCCGACCCCAAACATTTATAATCCTTGGTCTAATCATGACCTAAAAAAAGGTCTGACTCGCCAAAACATAACATTACTTTAATTTAAATAACGCATATGAGAATTATTATTAGCACCGCGTCTTACTACCCGTTCGGTTTATACGCACTTACGCTAATGTGTGATGGTAGGGTGATTGCGAGATTAAGATGGAGGACCTACAGTTTAACGTGGAATCCGAACCACGGTGGAGGCTTGGCATTCCACACATTCGCACAGGGTGTCTACCATCCGGGAAAATCAGGGAAAGCGGGAATTAGCCGGGAATTTGAAGTGATCGGGAAAAAACGGGAATAAGTCGGGAATCACAACAAAAATCCGTGAAAATATTTTACTCAAAATATGAAATACAATAATCAGTAAATTGTCATTTTTTTGTTTGTAGCTGTGTAATATATTTTTAATTCCTAGTAAACAATTTTAATTCAAATTTTAAAACTTATTATTATTATTAAAAAAGATTAATACAAAAACGAGGGTGGAAGGGGGGCGGCGAGTTAGAAGAATGTGACATACTTTTTTAGTCGGGAATTTTAGGAAATTATCAGGGAAAAGGTCGGGGATTTCATTGGTCAAGTTTAGTAGACACCATGTCGCAAGTTGTGATTAACACACGTCTTTTCAAAGGTGAAGGAAGGGTTTGGCAATCAGATAAATCTGTGCCGGGACCGAGGATTGAACCCCGGAACCCCAGCACAGAAGTCTGACACCTTACCCCTAGACCACTAGGTCACCCCCATGCAAGAATCGAACCCGTAATATTTTGCTGTTTGCCGGGCACTATTCGTGAATGCAACTTCTTCATTTACAGACTCTAACTCAAAAATATTTATTTTGTATTTCACCATAAACGTCAATCTTTGCCGAGTAAGTACGATTGTTACAGTTTTAGCTGGAATTGTTTTTGAACCTTTCCTTCTTCTCTACCCCTCCCCCGCCCCTAAGAGTTGAAGAGGTTGCAGATTTATTTGCACTTGTCTGGGAATTGAGTTAGTGTCTGTTATTGTAAACGTGTTGAGTGGCGGTGTGACGTCATGCGTGTGGTCCAACCTGAGTATATGTGGGTCATACGTGTTGAAACAATGGCTCGCTAGATGATACATTTTAAGCTTGTACGACACAACCAGCTGACCTCCCCGGCCCTCCATTCATCTATAAGCGGTTCAATTATTGAAGTTTTACCGGAGAACATTTTTTTAAAATAATTAATAATTTCCTCATTTAACGTGCTCTTTCTCGACCGACTGATTATATCAGTACATGATTTATAAATTAAGCTTTACTATTGTAAATATAAAAGGTTTCATAAATAATTTAACACTAAAAAAAGGTTATACAAAATATATTCAGTAATAAGTGTTTATAAAATATTTACGACTAGGTTTTTTTTTATTAAAAAAAAAATTAATATAATATCCAGTTAAAAACCCTATTGTTGCAGCACTTAAAAGCGCACACAACATTTAAAAAGGATTTTGTGACACTTTTAATTAAATAACAAAATCAATTACTTAAACAATTAAGGAACAAATACTTGGTTTGGAGTTTTCCAAGAAAAAAAAATAGGACAACATTAATATGGATAAAGGTACACTATATTATTGATTGGCTTTGTTTTTGAGGAAAAATAAACTACAAAAAAAGGTACATTTAATTAAGAAAGCGGTGACCTGGCAGTCTAGGGGTAAGGTGTCAGACTTATATGCTGGCGGCCGGGGTTCAATCCTCGGTCCCGGCACGGATTTATCTGATTACCAAACCCTTCCTTCACCTCTGACAATACATCTTGTCAATGTGAAGAATGCCAGGCCTCCACCGTGGTTCGGATTCTACGTTAAACTGTAGGTCCACCATTTCATCTCACAATCACCCTACCATTACACATTAGCGTAAGTGCGTATAACCCGAACGGGTAGTAAGACGCGGTGCTAATAATANGTTAAACTGTAGGTCCACCATTTCATCTCACAATCACCCTACCATTACACATTAGCGTAAGTGCGTATAACCCGAACGGGTAGTAAGACGCGGTGCTAATAATAATAATAATAATAATAATAATTAAGAAAGCCCACCTAGTGAAAGAGGAAAAACTTTGGAAGAACTAATGCACATAGGTGACATCTTCTATATTAGAAATAGTCACACACGTTTAGACACAAATTGAATAACGCCTAAATATTACCAAATTTGTGTTTAAATGTGACTATTTCTACTATTGAAGATAAAAGAAAGAAAGATGTTTGTTACATTTGTGCATTGGATTCTTCCTTTATTTTTCCTCTCTCCCTAGGTGGGCTTTCTTAGTTAAATTTACATTTATTAGCTTATTTTTTATTTCTATTTATTTTTTATCAATTTCCATTATTATGAACTTAGCCTACTTGTTAAAATTACTCATAAGCCTAATTTTAAAAATTTCACTTTTAGCCTACAATAATTTTTACTTACCCGCCTTGGTGGTGTAGTTGACTAACGCGCTAGTTTCGTGTTGAGCCAGACTTCCGAGGGCGGGGAGATCGAGGTTCGAATCTCGCTCGGGTGAACTGGGGCTGGTTTTCCCTAAATTGATTTCCACTCACACTCTCTCTATTCACGAAATTGCGGGTTCACTTCCTCTATATTCATCCTTCCCGATTCCTTACCTATAAACGTAATTAGTACTCAAGCGTATAACCCGAACGTTTAGCAAGACGCCGTACTAAAAAAAAAAGTTTAAGTTACTTTTATATTTCTATGACATATTTTCTAATTTTTTACATGTTACCAGTGAATTCTCTTGTGCATTGGTAGACCTGTAGTTTTATGCAGGGCCGGTCTAAGGCAAAAATTGTGTGTGTGCAAAACTCACATTTTGCGCCCCCCTCCCCTCTCCCCCCATCTGAAAAAACTGTGGAGAATGCTGTGTATGGCCATTTTAAATCTAGACCTTATGTATACATATTTTTGGTGGATAATTTTTTTAGTAACTAAAGAAACTACTGTATTTTATTAGTCAGATGATGAAATTGTGTTTTTGTCCTCGACATTATTTATTATTTATTTTATTTTTTAACTTTTGAAAAAATGTGTTGACTCTTTGTTTTCTACTATAAAGTTAGGTATGCAGTATATAAATATACAGTGAGGTATAAAGTATACTACTTTCAAAAACCACGAAAACCTGGATGTATTTTAATAAAGATTTGAAAGATTCTTTAATTATATTTATATATTCCCTGATAAAAACAAAAACAAATAATTATTTTGGCGCCCCCTTGAATTTTTTGTGTGTATGCGGGTTGCACACGCCTTAGACAGGCCCTGTTTTTTTTTAAAGCTGACTCACGGGGAACAGCGAGTTGTGCATGGCGTGTGTGCCCATTTGACTATTTGAGTCACATAGCCTTCCTTGCTCGGACATTCCTGTCCAGGCGATAGCAGTGAGGTGTGGCAGGTACACTTGGACACCTCCGTGTGACTCACTGGTGACTGTGTGGTGACCTTGACAGGCGACAAACTTTCTATCGATAGTTTGTATAAGGGATATTTATTTACCTGGCTATAGCTCATCCACTATAAGAGTGTACAGTAGCCCCACGACTTCTTTGGTGCTGACCGACAGCCGACGGCTTTGAAAAGTTACCAGACCAAATTATGTATCCCTACGCCGAACCATATGATCTGCAAAAACACGTGTTTAGCAGCTGTCACTTCTGACGGTCAAAATGTAGGTATATACCTAAATGTTGACTGTCATAAGTCGGCACCAAAGAAGCCATGTGGATACTGTGGATGACAGTTAACATTATTATTACTATTAGCACCGCGTCTTACTACCCGTTCGGGTTATACGCACTTACGCTGATGTGTAATGAAAGGGTGATTGTGAGATGAAATGTAGGACCTATAATTTAACGTGGAATCCGAACCACGGTGGAGGCCTCGCATTCCCCACATTCACAAGATGTCTTGTCGGAGGTGAAGGAAGGGTTTGGTAATCAGATAAATCTATGCCGGGACCGAGGATTGAAACCCCGGACGCCAGCATAGAAGTCTGACACCTTACCCCTAGACCACCAGGTCACCGACAGTTAACAGAAGGTTCTTTATTGCGAACATTGTTTGAAGTTTATTAGAAACGTTTGATAACACATTTTTTTTTATTGCTAAGCAAATAATAATTTCCCAAAGAGGTTGTACATTAGTGACTCAGCCAATGTCTGTCATAAAGGATCTTCTGTTATCTGTAACCTTCTCTCCCGCCGTAGATTAGCTATATTCACTGTGTAAGCTATGCGCCAACAGATGGAATACGTTCGCAACAAGAAAACCACATTAGGTAGGCAGAAACTAACATCTAAAGTGACAGCTGCAGATCACATGACTTGACGTATGAATACGTAAACGTGGATCTATATTCCATTCACGATAGGTTTTTACCTGGATGACAGTTCGAAAAAAATATGTTTAGGTTTTGGGTTGCCAACACTTGTAAGTTTTCTCATACTATTTTATATTATATTATATTTATATTATATTATATTATATTTTTTTAAATAATTTCTTTTTGTCCAACTCGAAACAATATTTTAAACATAATTTACCATTTGTTTTCATTACAGTCATCTAAAGTGATAGATGTTAACTGTTGGCGTAGTGATATATTAGGGATTACTTCTAGTAACATTTCGAGCTGTCATTCAGGTAAACTTAGCTCTTGAATGTGAATGCCTTATAGTAAGTTTTCTGCAGACCATTTGTAGAGAGAACCTTATATGATGGTTAGAAAATTTACTAGCAATATTTTCTAACACGTGTTAATCTAAAGATTTAAAAAAAATAACTTTTCAGATTAACTCTAAAATTAACTAGTTTTTAAGCCAGTTCTATCACATGCTGATACCAATATTACCTATCCTAACAAAACCGAGCCTTTAATTTGTAGATGCATGAAAGGTTAGGTTTTGTTAGGTTTGGGTAGCTTGTTATATAAAAGTATTTTTCTTATCATAAACATTTTGAAACATAACAAAAATTCATAACTATTACCTTTAGTCAAATCTCAAATACTACTCCAAATAAAACACACTTTTTACCATTTAATGTAAATTCAAACCAACCAGTTAAACTCTAAAATTAGTTTATCGTGTGTATTTTCTTTATTGTATATTTTGATTTCAATTTGAAATAATCCGCTTCGGTGGTCTCATGGTCTAAGGCTCTACTCTTGCAATACTCTGGACTGTCGATGATGGGCAGATCAAGGTTCGAATCCCGGTTGGCTGTACTGAGGGTGGGTTTTTTCCCCTCTCTTCACTCAAATGTGGGTACACTACCTCTGAAATTCAACCTTTCTCATCCCTTACCCGTTAGCGTAATTAGTACATGGACGTATAACCCGAACGAGTAGTAAAACACGATGCTTGGAAAAATAATTAAATATCTCCTTTCAATTTGTAGTTCTAACGTATCCAAAAATACTACCCAATTTTGTAGTTCTAAAGTAAACACGTTACGCACACAGAACCAACAATCAAACATTAGTTTTATTTCTAAGTAGGGATGTGTAAAAAGTATCGATACTTTATTATTATTATTTAGCACCGCGTCTTACTACCCGTTCGGGTTATACGCTTTAAGTACTAATTACGCTAATTGATTGGGAATTGGGAAGGCTCTATTAGAGGAAGTGAACTCGCATTTGCGTGGAGGGAGAGTGGAAAACCATTTAGGAAAAACCACCCCTAGTTCACCCGACCGAGATTCGAACAGACCGAGATTCGAACCTCGATCTCCCCGTCCTCGGCGGTCAAGCTCAACACGACAAGCGCGTTAGCCAACTACGCCACCGAGGCGGCTTTAGTAATACGGATATTTTCCTTTCGATACTAGTATTTTTTCTACTCGATACTAGTACCCACACTCCGGTATCGGAAGAAATAACTTTTTTATTATCTTCATTCATGCTGGGGTTAAAGAAGGTACAAAATAAATTGAAAGAACGTATTACTGATATTTAGCTATTAAATAAACTTTCCATCAGCTAAAATTTCATGGATATTTTGAACTCTGGTATGGTAAAAACTTTTATATATACTATAATATGGTTAAACCATAATAATCTTCAGTGTTTAGATAAATACTAAAAGACAATTATTACTATGCAAAAGTATAAATTATTACTTGATAAAAGCAATATATTTTCCCAGATTAAAATTTCGTTACTGATACTTGCTGTTATCGATATTAGTACAGTATCGATATTTTTCTTACAATACTTTAAATGATACTTTTTTTTAATATCATATCCCTATTTATAAGGTTATGTCATTTGCTACTGTCTTTGCATTGTTAGCTGTATTTTAATCAGAATAATAGGCAGTTATAATGAATAGGCATCGAGGCTATGTAGATGTTAGCTCAAATTAAATAAATATGTTTAACGTTACCAGTACAATTTTCATTCACCAAAGAAACACTTTTTGCTAACCAATATGAATACAAATCAACCTAACCATTTGGATTTTAGATTCCCATTAATATTCTAGGTTTTACTTGTTTTTGAAATGCAAATAGCATGTGGACGAATTTAAATGATTCAATAAATAATGTTTTTATTTTTGTACTTTTTATTTTTTAATAGATTTCAAATTTGAAAAATTTACGCACTTCAATTTCACCAAATTTCAGTTTTTCTAGCTCATTGAGAAGTACTAAAAATTCTCTCTCTTCCCACTTCCCTCCTCTCTATATATGTATATATATATGTGTGTGTATATATATATATATACATACAGTAGCCCCATGGCTTCTTTGGTGCTGACTGACAGCTCACAGCTGACTTATGACAGTCAACATTTAGGTATATAGCTAAATTTTGACCGTCAGAAGTGACATCTGTTAAACACATGTTTTTACAGATCATATAGTTCGGCGTAGGGCTACATAATACATAATTTGGTCTGGTAACTTTTCAAAGCCGTCAGCTGTGAGCTGTCAGTCAGCACCGAGCTGTCAGTCAGCACCAAAGAAGCCATGGGGCTACTGTATATAGACATACAGGCACCATTTTACTTTTATTAATTTAGATAAGTCAAATAAGACAATTCCAGAATGCCAAATTTGATGTTTATGGTCGTAAGTAGGGGTTTAGTAAAACACTATCAATTTTGACCACAAAAAAAGTTTGTATTTTCTAAAAAAAAATTCTTCACTCTTCCTATCAAAATAGTAGGTAACTCTCTAACAAAGGCATCCTAGGTCGTGTGTGTGTGTGGAATGTGTAGCGACTGGCTCATGCGTGACGTGGGCATCCTTCCTGTTCCAGCGACATCCGGCCACCTCTGACTTTGACCGTGCTCCAGTCCTCTATGGCTTTTTCATTAGAATGGCCTTTGTTACTGTCATGATTAGTGTTCTCCCCCCAGAAAATTTCCCCAACCAATAGGAGGCAGTGTGATACTTCGCAATATCATAAAAAAAGTTATATATTTATATTTATATAAATGTGACATAAGCTATACAAATAAAGTATTAATTGAATAACAATTTAATCCTCCCCCGGTGGTCGCATGGTCTAACGCGCTACTCTCGCAGTACATTAGACTGTCGATGACGGAGAAATCAAAATTCGAATCTCAGTCGGGTGTGGTAAGGGTGTTTTCCCCCAAAATGGTTTTCTACTCTCCCTCCAAGCAAATGCGGATCCACTACCTATAAATATAAATGTCATTAGCGTAATTAGTACATAATCGTATAAATCGAACGGGTAGTAAGACGCGCTGCTAATAAAAAACATAGGGTGGAGTGGTTATATAGACCACCTTCCCCCTCCTGTGAAAATTGGTCTGTAGTTCCCTGACAGGTGATGTGAGAAGGGTTCTCCCGACCAGAATCTTGCGTTCCACTCGTTGATGGCTGTCACTTTGTTATGTACCCATCAACATTCCTCTCGCTAGTCCCACTATCTCGGCTCTCAAGGCCACGTAAGATATGCTTGTTGTCCCTTGTCACACCTCGGTTCGCTCGTTGAATTGGACGCCAGCATAATCTCGCGATTATATTTGAAACAGTTGACTAATCAGGGTGTCCGACGAGGTGACCTGGAAATGTCCAGGAAATTCGCTCGGTCAAGGAATTTTTATTATTATTTCGTAATTTACACATACTCATTAGAAGACTACACAACTTTTATTCGAAATAGTAAAAATATCATTTTCCCCCCTTCCAGTTAATACTCACTGCTAATCTAATTTAACATAATTTTGTTCCTGTTGAGTATAATAATCTCAATTCTTAAAGTCATCATGTAAGTCTCATGTCATCTTTTCACTTCTCTACTGCACGTATTTGGTCATGGTTGAGTGATGATTATGCGCATGCGCTCGAATTCTATTACGTTATAGAAAGAATAAACTAAAAAGGAATGGGTCTCACAACAATTTTAAACTGTACTGGTGTGAGTTGATCTCTTAATGTCTCAGTATGATCTCACTGAAATCTATTATTATTATTATTATTATTAGCACCGCGTCTTACTACCCGTTCGGGTTATACGCACTTACGCCAATGTGTAATGGTAGGGTGATTGTGAGATGAACTGAAGGACCTACAGTTTAACGTGGAATCCAAACCACGGTGGAGGCCTGGCATTCCTCACATTCACAAGATGTCTTGACAGAGGTGAAGGAAGGGTTTGGTAATCAGATAAATCTGTGCCGGAACCGAGGATTGAACCCCGGACCCCCAGCACAGAGGTCTGACACCTTACCCATAGACCACCAGGTCACCTGACTCACTGAAATCTAACTTACATCTCACTATCCAATAGCCCATCACTTAAGGATAGGCCTAGGTCTCTTTAATGAGTGACAGAATTTCTGGATGTGTATGTGTCTAAAAATATTATTACATTAAGTTGCGATCTTAATAAAATAATATTTGTAATATATAATGACTGGAAAAAGTTGGAAATTGACTCTGGAAAAGCCGGGGAATTTTAAAATATAGTTTAGCTGGACATCCTGTTCTTCTGCTTATCGCTATCCTGTCAAGGTCAATAAAAATGTCCCTGCGGTCCGGACGTGAACCGCGGCCCGCCATTTGGTAACCACTGGACCGGTGTTTCCCAAACTCTGGCCAGTTGCTTACCACTTTTGGGACCAACGTACACCTTTCTGCTCGTTATAAGGACTAATGGTCTATTAGGCTTATAGTTTGTGCCATTAAAAAAAAATTATTCATCAATAAACTACTCTCACTTTTTTAAAAAAAATAGAAAAACATACGCGCGTTCTTATTAACTACGTTAGACATTCCACGAGAACCCATTTTAACAACATCGTTTGAGACTTTAAAAATTAAAAAAAAATAGTCAAAAGTAAAATTAACTTGAGAGCTAGAATGTATCCTGGGTTATGACCCATATACCATCCAAATATCAAGTTTGAATAAATTCATCAAATCGTTTCATCTGTAACTCCTGGACAAAAATACAATTATAAGATTCACTTTTTCCGCGTTTGGGGCACATAAGACGTCAAGATTGATAATAAATCTCTGGTAAATTTACATGATTAGGCTACGATACTTTTTCAAGGATAAAAGCCCTAATACCTGAGACCTGGTTAATAAAGCTACAAGTACTCAATTTACGAGATAATTTTCTTGTACAGAAACTTTTTTTTACCAAAGCAAAAAGTGAAATTTTACAATTTACAAGTGTATTTTATAAATACTTTATTAATTTGGTTTCATAAAGTCATTTGTAGTTTACAATACTTGTAAATCAAGGATTATGTTCTACACGTCTTAGAACATAGTTAATTTTTTTACAAGTATAGTGTTAATGTGTTATATTTACATAATTAGTCCATTATATTATTATTATTAACAAATTACTCGTTTAAAATTTTTAAATAACATGCCAAAGTAGGTTTAGTCTCTAAGATATTGCCGTAATGTAATCATCAGAGGGAGGTGTGTAAGCTTAATAAGATAGTGACGTAATGCACTCACCAGAGGGAGGTGTGTAAGCTTAATAAGATAGTGACGCAATGTAATCAGCAGAGGGAGGTGTGTAAGCTTAATAAGATAGTGAAGTAATGTAATCAGCAGAGGGAGGTGTGTAAGTGTAATAAGATTGTGAAGTAATGTAATCAGCAGAGGGAGGTGTGTAAGCTTAAATAAGATAGTGAAGTAATGTAATCAGCAGAGGGAGGTGTGTAAGCTTAATAAGGGGAGTGACGCAATGTAATCAGCAGAGGGAAATGTGTAAGCTTAATAAGATAGTGAAGTAATGTAATCAGCAGAGGGAGATGTGTAAGCTTAGTAAGATAGTGAAGTAATGCAATCAGCAGAGGGATGTGTGTAAGCTTAATAAGATAGTGACGTAATGTAATCAGCAGAGGGAGGTGTGTAAGCTTAGTAAGATAGTGAAGTAATGCAATCAGCAGAGGGAGGTGTGTAAGCTTAATAAGATAGTGACGCAATGTAATCAGCAGAGGGAGGTGTGTAAGCTTAGTAAGATAGTGAAGTAATGCAATCAGCAGAGGGAGGTGTGTAAGCTTAATAAGATAGTGACGCAATGTAATCAGCAGAGGGAGATGTGTATGGACTGCTTGCTACCTTTCAGTCTAACCGGAGGGCACATAGCCGTGGTCAGTGCCTCTAGTGGCCGCTTTGGGAATACTATATGGGGTTTTCTCTCCGTAGTCCTGAGGATTATGAAGGATCACCGGCGAACCGACCAAACACAGACGCCTGAACGTGTTTCCGCGGGGCTCCGCCCCCTTCGTGCCGTGACTTTGAAACAAAGAGGGGTGGGGGGTTAGTGGGATATCTCTGCACACTTCCTAGCTTCTGAAATTATTATTGCATGTGCGTGGTAGGAAAAGAGGTTGAGAGTTAAATTAGGTTTTTTTCGCTAATTAGTTTTGAAACACGTGGTGGATTTACATTTAAAAATCACATCTCTATTATGCTAAGGACGGCTTGGTGGTGGGAAGGGGGGGGCTTCTTGAAATTCGTTTTTGGTGGTTCCCATCTTTGTTTATATTAATATAAATTTATTTTGAAAAAACTTTATTAATAGTTCATCAGGACTTGTATATTGAGTTTGACGTTCGCTTTATTTAATTTTTGTATTATTATAATTATCGCGTTCTAAATGTGACATATTTTAAAAAAAATTAGCACCGCATCTTATCACCAGTTCGCGTTACACACATGCGTTCTTACCACGCTAGTGTGCTGGGCATGTACTTGGTCGAATGGGGTAAGTCGTCACTCTCGCATCAGATAGATTGGGGTTCGAATTCCGGTTGGGTGTATTTTTTAATTTATTTCAGGGATTTAAAGGTATGGCTACACGAGCTAATAATTAATAAGAATGTTTGTCGTTCAATAAGTTGTATATAATATTGTTTATCTTGTACGTAATGTTGGAAACAATGACTACAGCGTCACACGTGTGAAAGAAATGTCTAGTTTTACAAGTGCTGACACAGTGTCTGTGAATAATCACTGGAATAAATCACTGCTCTTTTGAAATCAAGGTCACCGTGACCACCGATATCGTAAAATCTCTGTTTCGCCCATCCCTACAGTGCTTAGGGGTTAGCACGAAGACAAAAGTTCGGTAGCTCCCAACATTTATTTCTGGTCTTGTTACCACTTGTATTTAAAAACATGGATAGCATTCCACCGGGAAAAGGCGGTGCGGCTCCGTGTAGCTGGTACTTTACGCGTACTTTCCAAACCAACTAAATATATCAGCACACGACTTATAAACTAACTTAAATCTAGAACATACACAACATCCAGCTCCTGACCGTTAATTCTTCACTGTGAAAGGTGAAACTCACATTTCATCAATGCTAAATTTTTCGGTAGTTTCAGGAATCTGACCCGGGACCCTTAGCTCAGTAGACAGATACGCTACCGACTGAGATAAGGCGTCGGACCGCGTCGGGTGATTTTTCCTGAATGGTTTCCCAATTTTTTTTACACACTTAAATATGGGTACGTTTCTTCTAAATGTAACCTTTTTTCATCCCTGACACGACATTGTGAATACGTTGACAATTCGAACGTGCGAACGCACAGTCCGCGGGGTGAAGGCAGAGGGAGCGTCTCCCTGTCAGAAGTCTCCCTCCCAGTAGACGACATCACAGACCGACACAATATGCCGCCGTCACCCCTCGCGTGCCGCCACTGACCCCCCCACACGCCTCGTTATTATCGAACTGCGGGCTCTTTCTATAAGCTATGTAACATTTATTTATTTTGAAGGCCAATTTATAAGACGATACTAGTATGAATATAATGCGTTTTAACTTATTATCTTATACACGATAGTATCTCGTGTTCTGACAAGACATCTTGTGAATGTGAGGAATGCCAGGTCTCCACCGTGGTTCGGATTCCACGTTAAACTGTATGTCCTTCATTTCATCTCACAATCACCCTACCATTGCACATTAGCTTAAGTGCGTATAACCCGAACGGGTAGTAAGACGCGGTGCTAATAATAATAATAATAATAATAATAATATCTCATGCCACAACCATGAACAAAAAACAAAATGGGTTTATTAAAATATTTTTAGTTCCTTCAATCAATTACGAAAACGCCAATTATACGGTAATCCTTAAGAAAGTATTACTAGAATTGATTGATGACACTTTTTATTGGTAATAAATTATTTCAAAGCAAATAATAACTACGCAGGAAAAGGTTGACTCTCACTGATGTTTGCAATAAAGAACTTTCTGCTATCTGTTACCTACTCTCCCTCCGTGGACGGGGTGTATTAAAAATATTAACAATGTTGACCTCAAAAGAATATGTTTGTATTTAAAGAAAAAAAAACCTTTTTATGAAAATTTGACTATACGCTGGTGTTTCTCGCTGGAGTTCTTCTAAACAAGTCTGTTCAGATTAGGAATTGTTTTCTGAAAGGCCTTTTTCCCTATCAGAAATCTATTATATAGTAGGATATTGGTAGGAAAAAAGACCTTTCAGAGAACTAATTCCTACCGTGAATGGCGTATAGGAGCGCGCGTCGGGACTTTCGGACGCTGACGGGGCCCTGGTGGAGGCGCGTACAGAACGAAACGGAATCAAACCGGTTTCGCCACATTTTCACTCTTCCTCTTTGACCACAATTCGTTATCGCACCGCCAGGCAATGACTATTTATAGGAGACATTCATCGGTCAGTAAAAAACAACCACACATTCGATGTACTCTTACTATATTATTATCATCATCACCGCTTCTTACAACCCGTTCGGATTACACGCACTAACGCTAATGTGTAATGGTAGGGTGATTGTGAGATTAGATGGAGGACCTACAGTTTAACGTGGAATCCGAACCACGGTGGAGGCCTGGCATTCCCCACATTCACAAGATGTCTTGTCAAAGGTGAAAGGAAGGGTTTGGTGATAGATAAATCTGTTCCGGGACCGAGGATCGAGCTCTTGACCCCTAGCACAGAAGACCGACACCTTACCCCCTAGACCGCAAGGTCACCCTACTCTTACTATACCTCTCGTAGGTCTACATTGCAAGCACTAAGCAGTTTCTATTTTCTAAGGACGTTGCTTACCTGTGACGTCATGGTAGGTCCAGATAGGATTTCCCATGTTAATGAATTAACATTTTGTTCAGCGAGTTTTAAAGACTTAACGTTGGAATGAAAACAATACGCCCTTAAATAATTCTAAAAAATAGTCTTATAGTGATACAAAGCTATTATTTTTTTTATCTTGAAGTAATTTTTTTGTAAACGCGTTTTTTAAAATCCTATACAACAGGGGTTTCCAACTTGTGTCCGAGGACCACTTATTGAATCCACGAGTCTAATGAGGGGGAGGGGCATCATTATCTGCTGATTTTTTTGGGGTCAAGTTATGCAAAAATAAGAACAGGTATTTCATGGTGAATTAAATAAAAAGTGTTAACTTAAGCATCGGCACCCGCTTCGATGGCCACGTGGTCTAACGCGCTATTCTCACAGACTAGACTGCCGAAGAAGGGAAGATTGGGGTTTGATCCCGGTCGAGTGCACCTAGGGTGGTTTTCATAAATGGTTTGCCACTCCCTCGGCTCTACGCAAATGCGGGTGCATTTTAAACTAAACCTTCCTAATCCTGAAACACATTATTAGCGAACGGTTAGAAAGACGCGTTTTTTTTAAAAAAAGGAGCTTTGTTAAGGCAATTAAAAACAATTAAAACAGGTTCTTGTTTGGCTCTGTAGACATCCTGTATGAAATACGTTTTAGGCTGATGACGCGATCATGGGAGGGAGGGGGAATCCACATCATTAAGAGAGACATGGTAATGGGGATGCAGGATATCGAACCCTGGCCATACGGGGTCAAGAGTTGAAAGCTGTTATTACAGCGCCGGCTCTGCCAATCCTTACCCTTTGTGGCGCTTCTTAATAACTAGGTGTGAGGTTCGTCGGGTTTTATGTTATTTACCCGCCAGGTGGTGAGTAAGTGCAATTTTGAGCTACAGTAGCTCCATGGCTTCTTTGGTGCTTAGTGACAGTTCACAGCTGACGGCTTTGAAAAGTTACCAGACCAAATTATGTATCCCTACGCCGAACCATATGATCTGTAAAAACATGCGTTTAGCAGCTGTCACTATGACAGTCAAAATTTAGGTATGTACTTAAATGTTGACTGTCAGATGTCAGCTGTGAGCTGTCAGTCAGCACCAAAGAAACCACGGGACTACTGTACACTACTTACAAAGTAATTTAAGGCTAATTTTCAAAGGAAGGACATTTTAGAAACATTACAAACAATTTCTTGCATTTTACTATGTTAGTGCGATAAGGCTCTTTATGTGAAAATGGGCATATATTTACTTGCTTTCACGAATAGGGCATGCATTTGATACTTTCTATCGAACACACGGAGAGAGAATAGTATTGTGATCGTAAAAAAATATTGAACTCATAATTTTGTCAAAGTTTCATGACCTCCCTGAAACCGAAAAAAATCTTACTATATCGAAATCTCTTCCAACGGGTTTTATTGAATTTTGTTTCCAGGTATTATTTAACATTACAACCAAAATTACTATTCCCGTTTTCTCATGAAAATGACTTTTAAGGTACTTAGCATAAGTGGAAATGTCCAATTTTGGGCATATTTCTTTAACTATTTCAGAAACCAAATAACTTATCACTGTAAATTTGTAGTAGTATTACTTACAAAAATATTTTATTTGAAATATATATTTATAAAACCAATAATTAATGAACTATTAGCAAAAACATTTTTTTTTCATGGAGCACTTAGAAATTGAAATAGTATACTATGTATGCTCTCTGGTAGACAGATATAGTTCTCTTTTCTCTATGTTTCTGTAATATTGTATATTATTTGTAACGTTTAAAAGAGCTAGCCTGATATATTAATGCTTGTATGCCACATTAGGGTGACATTTGATATGGTGATTGAATTGTGTCCTAGTTTGCTGTTCTGTATTATAATAATTGAAAAGGGATGATGTCTTATTTTTTAATTAAAAGTTTTTTCTTTATACGTACGTAGATAAACGAAACATTTATGTCCAAGCATTAAGCCTATGCGTCAATTTTTAATCAGAAAATAAGAGATTGTTTTTTAAATTTAAAATAATGGTACCCGTATCATTGATGGCGCGGTACAGGGCATTGTTCTCCAAATAGGTTTAGTTGCCGTTTACTGGGAAGTGGAGATTCGAATCTAGGTCAGGTGTGATTAAGGTTTTTTTTTTACCTAAATTATTTCCCACTTACCCTCCGCGTGATTTTGGGTACACTTCCTATAAATTCGACCTCCCCTCATCCGTAACACATCAGCGTAATTAGTACCTATGCGTGTAACCAGGACGGGTAGTAAGACGAAATGCTAAAAAAATAAAATAGAAAGCCTGATTTTAATTTACAACCATTTATTTACCTTTCTTTTTTTTCTTATTTTTTAGCACTCGGACCCCACCACCCTTGGCCGGGAGTTGGATTGAGAGGGGCTTGTTTTAATGCGTTTGCGTCGGCGTCGCGACGGGAACCGGAAGTGTTTGAGTGGGGTGGGGGATGTATTTTAGTCTGTCGGTGGCACAGTAGGTTTCTCTGGCCCTGGTGAGTCTCCTTTTATTCCTAAGTTGCAGGGGGTGGGGGGTCGTCGGCTGGAACACCTCAATCAGCCGACCTCCCCCTTCCAACTCCTCCCCCCCATTATCCACCGAGTTTACGTTGCCCGCTAGAAATATACCGGCCTAGTTGCGCGGCTGCTTAAGAACACCGGGCTTCTGTTTTAGCTTTGTAAGTCAATTAATAGAGCTACTTAGGGCTACCGGTAGCGAGTACCCTGGTTTGATCCTTTGTGATAAAACTCAAATAAAGGTACTCTAAATTAAATGCTGCTAATACAGCGGGCTAAAGCGGCCCATTCATAAACGAGTTTGGCTCGCGAGTCCGTCTCGGCTCGTCACTAGCTCGCTATTGGCTCGTACGTGGGTGGTGGTGTCCGGATCGGCTCGTCACTAGCTCGCTATTGGCTCGTACGTGGGTGGTGGTGTCCGGCTCGGCTCGTCACTAGCTCGCTATTGGCTCGTACGTGGGTGGTGGTGTCCGGCTCGGCTCGTCACTAGCTCGCTATTGGCTCGTACGTGGGTGGTGGTGGAGGGGGAGCCAGGCTCTTGTATCCACACTGCAGACAGTGTGATTTTTTTGTCAGCCAGAGGAACCCATGTCGACCTCCATATCCAAATCATTCATGAGTCCTGAGTTTTTGCCAAAGTTTTTATAGGGGTACCGTCAATTATTGCCGGCTTTGTGGCAAATTCGTAGCCCAGATTATTCTAATAGAGAGAAGCGGGGTGAGGCTTGGGATTCGCTCGTGCAGCTAACGCGCGAGATATTCACTGATGCTGACTTGGAGTTTGTTTAAAAAATAAATAAAAAGTATATAATATCCGGTTATCGCTCAGGAAAGAACTGCGCCGTGTTTGGGATAGTAAAAGAAGTGGTGTATCAGGGGACGATGTGTACAAGCCAATACTGTTGGTAAAGTTGAGAGTTCACTCGCGCGAGTGGTAGAACGCGTGTAGGGAAAATATGACCGAGTCAAGACTCCCACGTGGATGGGTCGCTTTAGTTTGTAGGTGTAGCTGTTAAGGTGCGGCAGAAGGGAGCGCGAGAATTTCTACAGTCTCATAGAATTGAAATTTTTTGGCCAAAATAAATCAAACATTTCTCCAGTAGCAACATACTAAACATGCTAATATCAACAGATCTTGGATATCTGCCATGAGTGTCTTAGAATGTTGTCAAAACTTTTTAGATAATTAGAAAGTTTTGACAAAATTCCAGGACACCCTTGACCAATATTCAAGATTTGTTGATATTAGCATGTGCAGAAAACTAAACTCTATGTTGCTACTGGAGAAATATTTGATTTATTTTGCTCAAAAAAATGTAATGCTATAAAAACTGTAAAATTACTCGCACTCCCTTCGGTCGCACCTTAAGAAAACATTTTAGAAACACGAGAGTACAAGGATGCCCATATGTTGAAAAGTGGATCGACAAGGAATTGAGCTATTAAATTTTATGTTAATCACAAAAAGCACATCGGTATAGAGTCTTCGTGAGAAGAGGGTTTGGAGCCCTAAAATGGTCCGAATCCTATCCTAATTATTGTAATATAATATTATTAATAATGATCTTACATCGAGAAAAAATGAAGTATATCTAATATTCTGTTGCTTTATTCGGACCACTAAATCACACCGCAGCACTATTGATTAAATCTGCGTCCCTCACGGCCACGCCCGGATACGCGGGTCATGTTGACATGTGTGGCCTGCATATGTGGATGTTTGTAATATGTCACCTGTTGACAACGTTTTTATCGTCGCGTCTTCATGGAGGTACTGCTTTTTTTTTTTTTCTCTTTTGCCCGAATGAGTGCGTGTGTGCGCCCCCATTTTTTTTTGCAATATTTTACTTCGAAAAATGTTGCTGGTCAAAATGGTACTTTTTTTTTTTAGGTAGAGAGTGGTCCGCGGGTCCGATAAAATAAGACGCAGTTTAGCTTACAATTTATTTTCGGTAAAATATACCAAATATTGCTCAAATATAAACAAAGGGCTAGTTTCATTTGTCAGAATTATTACTCCTCCACTGCGGCTTGATACTAAAGACAAATTGAAAGAGCAATCTCGTTTGTGATCGAGTCAACAAGTGGTATTTCCAGATGAGGCTTAAGGCTGTTACATGGGAAGGGCGTTTTATGCGTTTGGAAATCTCGCATTTTTGAGGAAGTGGTTTTATATTTTAAAATATGGTTTTCACCAAACTGTAGGCAAAAGATATCAACAGGTCCCTATCTAGTTATAAAGTTTAAATTTTAAGTTTAAATCAATAAAACATTCAACTACGCTTTGCGCCAATATGTGTACTTCTGAGATTAAATTAAAACGATAGAAACCTAGAACTAGGCATCCTCTATCAAATAAAGTCATGTTTTTATAGGGTCACAACAGAAAATTTGAAGCAAATGCGGGATTATTTTTTTAAGATCTTATAAGTTACCAGACTTTTTTTATAAACTTTAAATTTAAAGTTTTACTTTTATAACTGGTCACAACTTAAGCCTAAATTTGGTTGGAAACCATTTTAAGAAATAGCAAACCACTTCGTAAATAATCAAGAATTTCGAAAAAGCTGCAACGCTTTCAGTGCTTCCACATGTAACACGCTTAATAGACTACAAACAATGGTCGTCGAGCTTTTGATACACCTGCTTTGTGCGCTTCTGATATGTTCCAAAGCAGGTTCACAAATTCTGCCTGTGAGCTTTAAGTAAGTAGCCAGGACTGGGTGTATAGTTTTTTTTTTTTTACGTCTGACCACGTCCTCAATATCCCCTGTCGACGGGGAGGGCAGTCGCTCTCGGCGGAAGTGTGAGCGCTCCACTTACGTCCCGTTGTCCTGGTAAATTAAATAACCCGGTGCGAAGCCTTTCTCGTCAAGATGTTGAGTTGATAGCGGGGTGGGAGGCATTCATCTAACAAGATTAGTGGGGCCTCTAGTGTTCTACCACCTTTCTGGAAAGTGTATAACATATCCCCTGCCCCCGTCCCTGTGGTGGACAGGGTTGCCACTGTCAGGGAAAAGTCTGGGATTTTTTTTATCACTGCATTTTACTACCTGTTCAATATATACGTGCTAATTACTCTAATGTGTCAGGGATGTACCCAAATTTTCGATGAGGGAGAGTGGAAAACTGCTCACTACACCCGACTGAGATTCGAACCTCGGTCTCCCAGTCATTGGCGGCCTAGTCTACTGAAAGAGTAGCGTGCTAGACCATGCGACCTCCGAAGCGGGTCATTATTTGTGCTGTATATTTTGAACTTCCCATTTCTCAAAGCTTAAATTATAAATATATCGGGTGACCTGGCGGTCTAGGGGTAAGGTGTCAGACTTCTATGCTGGTGGCCGGGGTTCAATCCTCGGTCCCGGCAAAGATTTATCTGATTACCAACCCCTTCCTTCACCTCTGACAAGACATCTTGTGAATGTGGGGAATGCCAGGCCTCCACCGTGGTTCGGATTCCACGTTAAACTGTAGGTCCTCCAT
>CABEEJ010000113.1:408347-428416 GCA_901482245.1 Timema douglasi
TTTTTCCTAAATGGTTTTCCACTCTCCCTCTACAAAAATACGGGTTCACTTCCTCTAATTCAACCTTCCCAATTCCTAATCCATTAGCTTAATTAGTACTTAAAGCATATAACCCGAACGGGTAGTAAGACGCGGTGCTAAATATTATTATTATTTTAAAACTGATTTATGAATGCTTTATTGAGAGATTATGCTCCGTTTTAAGCCAAACTCAGTCTTGTTTCAAAGATAGTTTAGAATACCTTGCTTGTACCTACAAATAATACATTGGTGACCATGTGAAGTATTCCCCTTTCGATATAAATCAACACAGGACCTCTAAGTTAGCAGCTAGAGGCTCAGACCACTCACTATACCACGAGTTCGGTTTCTACGTACCAAATCATAAAATGGTAGGCAAGTGTGTTCATGGAACACTTTTTTCAGTCTGGCACCTTAGCTTTTGTCGGTAGCGTGTCTGTCTGCTGAGCTAATAGGTCCCGTGTTTGATTCTCGGCATGGCTGAAAGAATGATCGTTGATGAAATGTGTGTTGCCCCTTTACAGTGATTAACTAACGCCTGGGGGCTGGATGTTGTGTTTGTTGTAGTTTTTAAGTTAGTTCATCAGTCATGTGCTCGTATAATCAGTCGGTTCAGAACGTGCACGTTTATTTAATAAATAAATAAACAAAATAAACAAATAAATGAAAACAATAATTCACCATTGACGGGTATTTTGAGATAGGGTTGCTATAATGGACTGCCCGACTCAAAGCTTTCAGTCAAAGCCATCATAAGTACATATATAATGGCGTAGGATTATTTGTCAAAAGCAAATAAGTTGGAGGAGAATAAGCTGCTCTGAAGTTATCTAAGCCTATATCGTTTCGCATGACATTTATGATTGAGAGTTGCAAAGTTTCTGCATTTAGATTGGACTTAATACCATTGCCAGTGTAAGCTCTGGATATTAATTTGAGTTTGTAAAACTATCCATCTCATGACGCCATGTTTCAAGCTACAGTCCGATTTTCGTGCATGTAAAAGCTACTTGATTTACTTTCACGCGTTCATACCTCAGGTCATGTGATCTGCAGCTGTCATTTTAGATAGAAATTTATCAATACCTGTAAAATAACAAAAATAATATATATAGTAAAATGTTATCATTGTCGACAGTAAAAAAATATGTTTGTATTTCTTAAAAACTCCTTTATACCAAAATCCTACTATAGTTTAAGATTCGCTGTCATTATTATTATTACTAGTACCGCGTCTTACTACCTATTCGGGTTATACGCACTTACGCTAATGTGTAATGGTAGGGTGATTGTGAGATGAAATGGAGGACCTACAAGTTTAACGTGGAATCCGAACCACCTTGGAGGTTTGGCATTCCCCACATTCACAAGATGTCTTGTCAGAGGTGAAGGCAGGGTTTGGCAATCAGATAAATCTGTGCCGGGGCCGAGGATTGAATACCGGACCCCAGCACCCCATAAACCGCCAGATCAACCAAGATTCGCTTTTTAAGGTGGGGATATATGGGACTAAGGAAAAGGTAGTTTTTTGCAGTTTACATACAAAAACTTTTTTTAAAAAATCCAGTAGAAACATAGTTTGATTTTCTTCCCATGATGACGTCAATAGTTCTTGAATATCTTGTCAAGGGTGTCCTGGAATTTGAAGACAACTTTTTCTCTTCATTTAAAAAGGTTTTAATCTAATGCTGCTATGTTCATGACAAATATTCAACAGTTACTGTTGATATCATCCTGCAAAGAAAATTAAACTTTGTGTTTCTACTGGAGCAATATTGTACTTATTCTGGCTAAAAGGTTTTGCTATAAGAACTGCAAAAGCACTGGCCTTTTCTCACGTACCCTACCTTAATTTGAAAATCGCGTGATTTTGAGCTAAAATATTTCATTTTTCTTACTACCCCGTCTTAATACATGTTCAGGCTACACGAATACAACGGTGACTATTATATTTAGGTATGGATGAGGAAGGAAGCATTTTAGAGGTAATCTAACCGCATTTGCGTGAAAATACAGCGGGAAATCATGTAGAAAAAAACTACCTTCAGTAGACCCGACTGGTATTCGAACCCCTCTCTCCCCTCCATAAGCATGCCAGTCTAACAAGAAAGTGACGCCTTACATCATGAGATCACTGAAGTAGGTCTAAAATAAACTATTTTCTTTGAAATCAGATTGTATTATTTTTTAAGTCTTTTTTTCTCTTGTTTGTGTTGATTGTAGAACTTTCAGGAAGTCATCCCAGAGCGCTCGATAGCAGTGCTACGTGAGCCAAAGATTGTAACGGAGGCTGATCTAATTTTAGATAAATAGTAGAAACGTGTGCGAAAATGAATCTGACGGAAATGTGCTTTTTTTTTGTTTGTTTTGTTTGATATTCCCCCTCGCCCCCTCTGCTCCACGTCTTATTAACAGTCGGGGCCATCCGCATATTTACACAACTGGTGCGAGTGGAAGGAAAATAGGAAAAATTGTTTTGGAAATGTACCTGCGCTTGAGGGGAGCATTAGACAGACCATTCAGGGGGGGGGGGAGCAGTAGTCCTACGCCCGGTTGGGACTAGAACCCCAACATCCCCAACACACCGGAAAACCTGTTAGTCAGATGTACGTATTTTATACAAAAACCTGCCAAAATGAATAAAATATCGCCTTAGTAGAGTTGCCACCCAACCGGAGAACCTGTGAATAAAAACATTTTCCCCCCCCTAAAATCGGGAAAACAGCTAATTTGGCAAAGTGGGATAATAATAGTGGAATTTGTAAATTAGAGACATTTAACTAAAAGCTGTGGATAGAAGAGAAAGTGAACATAATAATTAATCTCGCTGGTTCGGAAAATATCTCCTAAAACATTGGTTTGAGCAACTTCTCCGTCAAGCCCAAATCATATTGTTTTAAACATATATTTACACGACTTCCCACTATTCATTTGGAAGGAAAATGAAATTTCATTCCTCAATACTTCGCTCTGTCATCTGGAAAAAAATAAGAATTTCCTTGGAGCACCCGGAAAACACAGATAATTTTGCAACATAAGAAATTATTGGCAGTAAAACGTTTTCGGCCGATTAAGACGTTATGGAGTTATGTTTTTTACTATGATGCCGCGCGATGGGCACCAATTGAAGTGTTACGCGTCCGCGATGGGCGCTAATTGTCATGTTTTTGGTTTAATAAGCTGATATTTGCCCCATGATCGATCACTTATTAAAACGATACGGTTTTATATTGTGATGTTTGCACCGTGATGGTGATATCAGTTCTTAACGATGATGTCGACGCGAGCATGTCCTGCTGCGCACTTGTATACGGTTCTGCTATCAGGTTAATTGTAATTCTTACACTTATGAAATAAGTAAGCCTTTAAATTTGCACACAATTTATTTAGATCATTGCACCTTTGGTGCTGAAGATTTGGTATTAAATAATAGTTTTTCTTGTGAAATTACGGATTGCTTTTGTATGATAATACACGTTCCGCTTTCCGAGTACCGTGTGCTATGCTGATTTATGTTACTGATTTTCTATATATATTCATACGCACAAGTGGCTTATATATTACCTACCCTTTGCCTCTTGGACCCATTGTCACCAGTGTCAAAACTAACTAATGGAAAGAGTCCTGGCGACAGGCGTTGTGAAGGCTAGTTTGCTATAGGGTAAAGGGAGATAGTGTCACTTGCTTTTTTGGTAAACACTACGGAGTTGATTTTTGAAAGAAAAAAAAAGTTTTATGGTGTAATCTATTAACATTAATTCTGAAAAGCGCGTGACTCTCCATGGATTAAATCTTAAAAGGATATCTTACATACAGTTTATTGAAGAAAAATACCTTCATCCATGATTTTTTAAATATATGAGAGGGGTCCAAAACACTATCATTACAGCAGCCCTGATTTGGCTTAATTTTACACACACAGTAGAGTAATCTTAACAGTTCTTGGAACAATAATTGTTAAGGTCTTTTACTAATTTGACCAACACTTTTTTATCTTCATTTTAAAAGTTACTGGACAAATGTGTTGATGCTCGTTACAATTATTCATATGATATCTCCCCAAATATTTGAAATATGAAATAACTCGTCATTGCAAAGTTGTAGTGCTATTAAAAAAGTATAGGTACAGTTAATAAAGCGGTAGATGTAGGCTATTAAGTGAAATTAACAAGCACAAAAATGTATTATTTAAATACAATTTGGCTGAAGAAACATAGTGTAAGATACGAACATTTATTTAAAATTATAATGCAACATCACCTAAAATATAAATCTCAAACGAGTTGATTAAACGTCTAAAACATAAGTTGACACATTAAAATATTAATACAAAAATATAAGATAACAATATAGTGTGATACGAACAGTGTTCTTAAGGTCAGGTATGTTGTGAAATGAAATAATAAAAATTAGGTTAACGTCTGCCAAACTACCAAACAAATTAAATGAAGTGGTTATGTAATGTAGAATAATCTAAGTCTTATCTGATTCTTTGTCCCATTAATCCTTTTTGATATCCAGCACTGGAAAAATACTGGATTACTTCATTCCGACATGTTTTGGTACTATGGTACCATAATCATGGATACTGCAAATGAAATTAAAGAAGGCATGGAGATAAATGAAGACTAGAAAGTTATTTCACAATACTTCTTTTATAACTTTAGTTTTTAGATATTTCATGTTGACCTGGTGGTCTAGGGGTAAGGTGCCGGACTTCTGTGCTGGCGGCCGGGGTTCAATCCTCGGTCCCGGCAAAGAATTATCTGATTACCAAACCCTTCCTTCACCTCTGACAAGACATCTTGTGAATGTGGGGAATGCCAGGCCTCCACCGTGGTTCGGATTCCACGTTAAACTGTAGGTCCTTCATTCCATCTCCCAATCACCCTACCATTACACATTAGCGTAAGTGCGTATAACCCGAACGGGTAGTAAGACACGGTGCTAATAATAATAATAATAATAATAGATATTTAATTTGATACCAGTACAGCGATACAGTAAATATAACTTTCCTCAAAGAAATAGTCATATTTCGGTTGTCACAACAGAAAATCTTAATAGAGGTACTAGAGGATGGGGCTTAAGCTTCAGAACCTACTTTTCAATTAGAAATGCGGTACCGTAGTGAGGGTATATTAGCCCTCAAGTAGGCGGCGACCTTAACTTTAAAAATGTATTATAAACCACGTAATGAAAATTAACTGCCAGGGTAATGGAATGAGAACATAAATATAATTAGATTGGTATTCATCGGGTATTGAACCAGGATATATCTTCTTTCAGGTCGACCTCGGTGGTTTGGGGTTAAGTGCTCGCCTCAGGACCCAATGTTTGTGGGTTCAAACTCGGACGGTGTTGAAGGATTTTTCTAGAGCTATATAAATACGTAGCACAACTTCCTTCTGAGGGGAAGTAATGCCGTCGGTCCCATGTCGATTGTGGTGTCTAAAAGAACCCTGGAAGATATTGGAAAATACTCTTCCCGGCCAAATTGATAGGCTTTATTGCTCTCACTCATAAAAATTATCGTGTGCATGATATAACAAGTAGGTTCAGAAAGTGCACGTTAAATACCTCATTTAAACGAATACAAACACACTTTCGGCTGATTATTCTGTATGAGGCAGGCGAAGCTAAGTTATTAACTAAACTGGAATAGGAATATTAATTATCATTAACTAAACTAATGGTCTCCACTTAGGCTATGTTGGTTTGCAAGTCGAGTCAACAAACTTAGCGATTGTAAAGAAAGAGGGTAGTGATGTGAAAATATCCAGTCTTTTGAAACTTTATTTATATAAAAAAATGCTGAGGTACTATTCCATGAAAGACAGGGGGGAGGGATTTTGTTGAGCAGAAAATCAATCAGTTCAACAACTTTTAAGGATACGGCCAGAGCGCGCGAGTGACTAAAAACTAAAATATAACACATTGGTTGTATGAGAGGTGGCCAGACTAGAGCGAGCGACTGAGCGACGCACTCGAAAGATAGGACTGGTTCTATTTTTCAAGCACGCAGAAAGTCTAGTTTACAGGCTCTGACAATATTATTTCATGTTGGTTCAGTGAGTGTTAGGAAAACTTCTCAATTTGACCTGATATTTGAATTTTTTTATAATTATCGATAAATTTACCACACTTGCTGCTTATATATAAGTTATGTTAAAATACTTTAATATTATAATAAAAGTAGGCCTTTACAAATAAGAATTGCCATTAGCGCGTAGAGAGAATGGGAAAACCACAACAATAAACCAATTGTCAAAAACCACCCTCAGTTCACTTTGACAAGATTCAAACCTTGGCCTCTTCTTCAACAACAATTATCGAGAGATAATCTGCTAATCACGCGCTCGCCAGTCGGGTCACGTAGTTGCTCAGTCGCACGCTTGTCAGAATGGCTGAACCCTAAGGTATACAATTACATTCGATACTCTCCGTAAAAAAACATGAGCTGTGATCGTTTTTGCTTTTGTTGCTTTTTTTTACCCCATCTTACGTCTTGCCCAAGCTATACACCAAGGGAGTAGAAAGCGTGGAGAGTCCTTAAATGAGGTCCACGTAACTATCCAGTGGGACCCCTCATCACAATTTGAACTTTGAATCCGACGTGGAGAGAGTGTGTATTGTGATGATTACGTAATGTTGTGTCGCTTTCTGATTGGCTGTTGGCTTTCCCCTCACCCTTCCGACGTCCTTTCCAGTGTTTCAAACTGGTTTGTTCTTGTCGAAACTTGTTTTTTATGTGTGCTCATTGCCTTTTTATTTGTGTGCTAATTGTTTTTAATTGCTGGGTAGTATTTGAATGGGTGTGGGAGTTTATTTTATTTATTTGCGTGCATTCCACGGCGTCGGGTGCTGCTCCCGCGGCATTGCTAATTACGGAGGGAACACGCATCACGAGCTTCTCCCAACGGCAGCGTAGCGTAGAGTGAACATTGGCTCCCTCTCATAAGAATCTGTTGGACTTACATTCACTCCACCCCCACTCCCTTCGTCATACCCCTCTTCGTGAGCTTAGTGAGGGTCAGATCGCTTGTGGTGAAAATTTTGATGTCGCAACAACCCTTAGCGGGAGTTATAAATGTTGAAAGAGGGTGCCAACGACCCTGTTGAAGAGTCGTGAAACCGCCACACCCAAGTCCTTTGAAACAACGGGTCGTAGCCCTCTGAAGGTCCCGGGTTTTTTATGCCCATTTAGGAGTGAACTTTTCGGAAACAATCCTTATTAAAGTACCTTGTTGTGTTTCAGCGTTCGCAATGTACTGTAACATAAATTCAAACCTTGATATATCTTCCCAAATCAAAGACAGAATAATAAAATTAGTGATTGTACAGGGATGTACCATCATTTGCGTGGGGGTGAAAGTGAAAATATGTCTACCCACCAAAATGTAAATTAAAATATATAGGTAGTTTAAAATAGCCAAAGCTATTATTTATGCTTTTAGTTATGATTACTCCATTTAGATATCATTGACACCGAGACACGAGATTCGAATCTAAGGCCTTTGGCTCAACAAACAAATTATCGTGCGTGATATAGGGTTCTCTCTCTATTTTAATAATCGGCTATAGTAACAATATAATTTGTACGGTTAATTATTAGGTCGGTATACTTAAACATGTTGAAACACTATATTCCCTCGCCCGAGCGTCAAATTGATGTTTACGAGATGGCCATGCTATCTGTTATTGAAAAAGAAACTGTGGGGGTTGAAATTAGCTGCTGTTAGACCTAGCCACAGCCATCTTTTGCTCCAAACCTGAACAAAGCTCTCTAAGCAAGCTTGAGATAGTCGCTGCTTTGGGAAGGGGAGAGTGAGAGCGTATTGCTTGTTTTGTAGATGTTATTAAAATATGTTCTTTAGTAGTTAAAGAGTGGTAAACCTACATATCAGATGAGCTATCGCGTCCAACAGTTTACTGCATCAGGGAATTGCTTCCAACTTTGTCCACCAGAAATAGATGAGTCTGACATTTAGATGATGTGCCCACCGGGATTAGAACCTCGGTATCTTTTTGATGAGTAGTGGGGATTTGAATCCCTTACATCGATCATCGGGCAGAGTTTGACGGTGGTGTGGGACTGGGTGAAATGTGTACCAGTATTTGCCCTGGTTTGAAATGTGAAGTAATAAGCGATTGTTGCCCTCTAAGGGACTTGAACCCCTACCTCCTTACGTCACAGGGTGAGATGTGTACTCACATTTGCTCGTCATTGATGCGTGAACAGGGGAGAATCAAACCCTCCAACACAGATCTGGATATCTTTGCCCGAATGAGTGAGACCGAATAATAAAATTAGCGATTTTAGTGATGTACCATCATTAGCGCAGGATTGAAATGTGAAAACATATATGGTAGTTTAAGAACCAGCTAGCCAAAGCTAGTATTTATGCTTTTAGTGAGGATTACTCCGGCTAGATACCATTGACACCTGGATACGAGATTTGAACCCGGGACCTTTGGTGCAACAATAAATAATTATGCGCAATATAGGGCTTGTATTTATAAAGGTAATTAGCGTTTGTTGACCTTATAGGGATTTGAATCCTCCTACCGTCCTACGTCACAGGTCGCGAAGTGTACCCACATTTGTGCGGCTGGAAAAATAAACACGACCGTGGAGGTTTGATAGTGATCCTTCGCGGCATGTCTGACCGCATAGCGTGCAGCGGAGTGACACCTTCGTGCTCGCCAGGAGAGCTAGCACGATTGATGAATAACGGTAAATGCATGCCGCTCTACACGGATCGGGCAACCACCGATGCGGAAACAATATTATTGACCAATAAGAAGCAGCCACCTTTACATGTGGCACACCCCGTTGAAGTGATTACAAATAGAACGTGAAATAATTATATTTGGTCATTATAATTATTAATTGCGATGGATAAACATAATGAGTTTCGATGCGCTGGAAAATGGGATAAATTCAGGTATGTTTCAAAAGCGTTTTGTATATTTTAATGGTAACTATTTTGCTTATTACGTCTTTGTTGTACAAAGGTATTTACTCTTTTGATAGACTGTCAAGAAGATGCACCCCCAAGGCTGGCAGCACCTGATAGCCTGGGCCCTTAAGCAATTTTTAGCGAGGGCAGAATTTGCCTGGCAGGTAGTAAGTGACTGGTCCATGGTTAATTAGCGTCCTGCCATAGATTTATAGAATTAACAGTGGTTTTTTCCCACGATAGTAATTAACATCTATTTATTTAATTTCAGATTACCGGGATCTATATGGGCTGGTCGCCGGTCTAGAGACCACGTAGCTCCCGCAGTGGGTTTAGCAGCGTGTGTACGGGCGCTGACCCTTGAAAGCGGCGAAGTGGACCGGATTTCTGGATGTCTTACTCTTTAAAGTTATTCGCATTTATGAATAAAAAAGCGACCCGAGGCTTAGGCTGGAAAATAGTAACGGATTTAAATTAAATTATACTATTAATTGAAAATGTTGTTTTATTTAAATCTAGAACAAAATTATTTCTACTTATAGAAAACGTAATTCTGACCACTAAAAAAGTACTTTCTAACATCAATATCTATTTTTACCAATTTGTGTTAAGACGTGTTTTCCCCAATACCTTATTTAAAGCTAGATTTCTTGAATGATTAGCGTGGCTGTGGTAAACCTGCTTACTTATCAAAATAACAGATGGTGTTGGCAGTCAATTTAGAGCCAAAAAGAGGGCGCTCTGCTGAGCAATTATATGGTTTTAAAACGGGAATAATGTAGATCTAATATTTCAATGTCTATTAAATATACATATATTTTTACAGGCATTCAAATATATACCGGCATAATAACTAATCGGGGAAATTATATTGGTGCTTTAGCCGATTATTAAAAAGATACACAGAGCCCTAAATGTATTTGCTCCTGATAATTTGTTTGTTTGTTGAGCCAAGGGTCCCGGGTTCTATTCCCTGGCATGGCCGAAAATGTCGGTTTAACCTTTTATAGTGATAAATTAACTGGCCCGGACTGTATTTGCACCTGTCCTAGGATTCAGATGTATTTATTATACACTCTTTGCGGATGTTGGTATCAGTTAAAGCAATTATGTTTAGTGGAAAATCGTAACAACATATTATATTAATACCAAAAGTAGTTTGAAATTGAAAAGTTTTATGTTTTGTGGTATCATTTTAAAGAGACAAATATCGCGTAAATTTGCAAAAAATAAAATAAATTTGATTATAACAATTATATTTAAGGATATTACTTTAAATATAGTTTGACATGTATTTGAATTCATGCTTGTGTGTTTTAGTTCAAATGGATGGCGAAAAGGGCAGATCTATACCCGGCGGGAGCTGCGCCACCATCGCGACAAGGAGACAGTGCCACGCCTCCACCACCTCCAGGGCCACCACCACTAGCTGAAGAGTGGGTGAACAAAGTCATCCGCATCCCGGTTCTGAATTTGGCAGCAGCTGGTCCCTCATCAGTACCCCCACCCGGAATTAGTGGCTCGGTAAATCGGGCTGGTGAAACGTTGTCCCAAGGTGTCCCTCTTCCAATAGTCGAGCAGAGAATTAATCAATTAAAGCGTTTTTTTATGTTTGGCGTGAATTGATCATACAATTAGGGACGTCAGAGAGCGATCCTGACGCTCAAACCTGGCTTGAAGACCATATCAATGCTTTTCTAGGGCGTCTCCAGGATAATGGAGCTAGCGCCGAGGATCACGTAGGTCTACTATTAGTCATTACAGACTCCTCGTCGAGACCTGTATTTGTCTCATTTAGGTGGGCAGATCAGATTGACGTGCAGTCTTTGCTCCCTAATGTAGAATGAGGGTTACAAAGCAATGCTTCGTTCCCCTTGTATGTCAAGTTACACCACTTTAAAGAGCCCTGTGTGAGGGGTAGTCATAAATGTGATAAACTCACTCCCGCCAGCACATATAGCCGTAACAACAAAGGAATCATTATGATTCAAAATGGCGACGATACACTTGGCATTTCCCGTGCATTGGTTGTCGCCAAGCCTGTCCGTGACGTTAAAAGAGAGCCAGGATACATGGACGTGAATACCTTAAGACAAATCGAAATGGGCCGTCCTATTCAATAATACAAAGCAGAAGATTTATGCCGTGATGCCCTTGTGAATCTTTTGAAAGGTTGTGGAATATCTGGTCTGAAACAATTTCAAACTCACCACTCCGAATACAAAATCAAGGTGTTCAGGGAACGTCGGGAGATACAGGTCCTATATGAGGGGCCTACTCCTCCCGAACATTCCTCTAAGGGCTACCTTGATTTTTATTTTCACGACGTCAAGCAAAACCATTTTGTTGTCATAGCATCCTTGACAGCCGCATTTAACTGTGGGTACGTTTGCCGCGAGTGCCGTGTTCCGTTCAGTAATAAGAACAAACAAGTGCTAGTCCGCGTGCAAAAAGTGCTACGCTAAAGCGGTTTGTAGCGGAGCCCGATCTGTGGTCTGAAAAGACTGCGGGCGTTGGTTCAAAAACCAGAAGTGCTTTGATAACCATAAACGTCCCGGTTTTTGCAGAGGTCACAGGTCGGTCTCTGATGTCAAAAAGGTTTGCGAGGTATGTGGGCATTTTTTTAGTTTGGAAAGAGCGGAATATTCACATAGGTGTTATGGGACTTTTTGTAGAGTATTTGAGACCCATCGTCCTTTTGGTCATTTCTGATATATGAAGCAGGCCCCATCAAAGCCGTCACTGGAAAAGAGCAATTTCATGTTTGTATTTTATGATTTTGGATGCATGCAAGAAACGCTTCTTCAAGGTGCGGCTGGCACGTACCTGCACGAGCCTAACCTATGTGTCGTGCAGACGTGTTGCAAGGCCTGCGTACATATAGATGCAAATGACCATCATTGCACAGAATGTGGGGGTGATAGGACTCGCATATTCAAGGGTGATACCACAATGGCCCATTTTTTTTTTAATTTTTAGAACAAATTAAAGCATCAAAATTTAAGGATATCACCCTCCTAGGCAATAATGCAAAATCCTATGATGGAAATTTTATTTTAAAATATACGACGGAGGTAAAAAAAATGGACTCCAGAACTTATAATGAACGGTGGGAAAATCATGTCCATGCGATATGGTCCTCTCCACTTTATTGACTCGCTGAACTTTCTCCCGAATTCGTTGTCCAAGATTCCCAAAACGTTTGGCTTGGACGAGTCTTTGGCCAAGGGACATTTCCCCCATTTTTTCAATAAAAAATAAATCGTGGGGTATAGGGGTCCCTTGCCGCCAAAGGAGTACTACGGCTTTGGCGAGATGTCAGTTGAAGGAAAGAACCACTTTGAGAAGTGGTATGACGCGCTGGTCAAATAAAATGTCTTTGATTTTAAACGCGAGTTGGAACCGTATTGTGTGAAAGAAGTAGAGATCCTACGGAAGGCCTGCCTGAAGTTTAGAGAGATGCTTATGGATAAAGCAAAGGTGGACCCTTTTAGAGAGGCGTGTACGACAGCTGGAGCGGCCATGTTGGTTTACCTCCGAAGTCATCTTAAGGAGAAAACTATCGGTATAATCCCTAACGGTGTGCAGACCAACAGTCGCACGTCGCTGTACAATGGCTCTGCTGGGAGGCCCATCTACGCGGTGTATCTATTCTTAATGCGGGTAATGGCCGTGAGGAATGTGTGTTAGGGCGACGTGTAGACAGCGTTGTTAAAGCTGGAGATATCACCACCGTCTTCCAGTTCTGGGGCTGTTATTGGCACGGGTACCCTCTCTGTTACCCTGACAGGACCACCCCTATCAAAAATAGTCCCCACGAGTCCATGGAAACGCGCTATGAAGCGACCATGGCTTGTTTGGAAAAGTTTTATAATGCTGGCTACACGGTTGTAGAGATGTGGGAGTGTATGTTTAATGCGATGAAACGCACAGACAAGGACTTGAAACAATTTGTACTCCGGCACGAGGTGTATACTAAGGAGCCTCTCAGCCCCGGGGATTTATTCTTTGGCGGGCGTACAAATTGTATCAAGCTCTTCCACGAAGCAGACCTTTCTTGTGGAGAGAAGATCAAGTACTTGGATGTGTGTTCATTGTATCCTTACGTTTTGCAAGTACAAAAAAATACCCCGTCAGCCACCCCAAAATTCACTTGTAACCAAATTGTCCGTCTATAGATCAAGTAGAAGGCATAGCCAAAGTTACAGTGACGGCCCCGCGGGATTTATTCATGCCCGTATTGCCTACACGGATGCAAGACAAGCTAATGTCCATCTTGTGCAGGAAATGCGGGGAGGAGGAAAACCAAGCCGCGTGTCAGCACAACGACAAAAAAGATCGCTGGTTGACAAGCGTCTGGGTGATTGACGAGATCCGGAAAGCCGTTAAGAAAGGCTAAGCCGTTGAAGCAGTACACGAAGTGTGGGAGTACAATGTATCTGTTTACGACCGTCAGACACGTTCTGGCGGATTGTTTCACGGGTACATTGATACTTTTTTGAAAATTAAGCAAGAAGCCAGCGGACGGCCAGAGTGGTGTACCTCACAGGAGGAAAAGTTANACTCTGTTTGTAAAAACCCTGGTCTCCGCACTCTGGCTAAACTTTTTTTAAATTCATTATGGGGAAAGTTTGGGCAAAGACCCGATTTACCACACGTAGCCGTTGTTAACGACTATCAGGGCATCCACAAGTACCTGACGGATCCGTACATCACCGTGGACAGCGTCATTGATGTAAATGATGAGGTCATGTTCCTCAATTCAAGGATGTGCGTGACGCGTTGCGCCCTAACCCTAACATGAGTGTAGCGGTGGCATGCTACACGACTGCTATGGCTAGGTTGCACTTATACAGCATCCTTGAACAATTGGGGGACCGCGTTTTGTATCATGATACAGATAGCGTTCTATTTACTGAACGCCCCGGCGATTGGAGTTGACCGACCGGAGACTTTTTAGGTGACCTCACTGATGAACTTCAGGATTACGGTCCGGGAATCTACATTAGCGCCTTTGTATCTGGCGGTTCCAAGAATTACGTGTACCGAGTTTGTGTTGGTGGTAATCCTGCCAAAACAAAAACGTTGTGCAAGGTTCGCGGGATCACCATAAACTACGGCAACAGGAACGATGTTAATTTTGACGTTTTGAAAGCGATGGTCACTGAACAGGCTGCAGAAATATATATACAGATACCGCACAAAATTGTAAGAAAAGGTCTTGCCACTGTATGTACCGTTTCGCAGACTAAAGTCTACCGGCCCGTGTACACCAAACGTCGGATAACCGATGATTTTAATACGTTGCCGTTTGGGTATCAGTCCTTGTAAAAGCACTCGCCACGACTTAAAGGTGATCATTTAGACGGGCTGAATAATCATCTTTTTTTTTCTTTCACTCTAGACAGTTCCACTGACATACCATTTTTCAAATATTTGAGATTTTTTTCATATTTTTTTCCTGCATGAAAACAAGCATATTTTTTTCAAGTTATTTTATGCACCCGGGTTACTTTATTATATTTTTTTTATTTGCCAGTACAATCCTCCGCCTACCTGATTTTTTCTAGTCAATTAGTTGTTTGTATATATTTTAATTATAGTCAATTATAATAAACTCTTTTTATATATTTATTTCAAATCTAGTCAAATATAATAAACTGATTATATATATATTTATTTTCTATCTAGTCAAATATAATAAACTGTTTGTGTATATATTTATTTTCTTTTAAATTGAAACCATCTCTATGTATATATATATATTTAGTACCGAGGCCACTATTCCCCCTATGTATAAATATATATATTGTAAATATTCCCAGCATAATTTTCATCATTGTAAAAGCTGTTATGTTTGTGCTAATAAAGATAAATTGAAAATATTCACAGTATACTTTTTTCATTATTGTAAATAAATATTGTAAAAACTGTTATGTTTGTGTTTTGACGTCTACACCCACACCTCCCTCCTATCCTATAAATACAGGTTCATATAGCTTATAAGCTTAGTCTCAAACATTATGGACAAGCTGAAACATCCATTTTCGGCCATCATAATTGGCCCTTCCGGCTGTGGAAAGTCACATTTTGTAGCAGATTTTATCCGTCACTTGGACACAATGTGTGACGTTAAATTTGATAAAATCACAAGGTATTGTGCTTTATGGCAACCGGGATTCGGAACAAGACGGGGCATGTCCCCGCGACATATTCTGTAAGGGTTTGCCGGAAATGGATGACATCTGTAATGACTCCACAGCTGATTATCCTGGATGACCTGAGGCGTGAAGCCAACGAAGTGGTCGTCGATCTTTTCACCAAAGGATGCCACCATCAAAATATTAGCGTCATGTACCTTACACAAAATATATTCCATCAGGGCAAGGGCCAAAAAGACATTTCCTTAAACGCACATTATATTGTGCTTTTTAAAGCTCAGATTCAATACTTTGCACTGCAAGTCTGTCCTGAAAATCCCCGTGTTTTACAAGAGGCTTACACTGAATCTACAAGTACTCACGGCTATATATTGTTAAATTTCAAACAAGGTACACCAGAATGGTTGAGATATAGAACCCATACAAATGTCGGGTGCTGCGTGTACCTACCACGCAAAAGCTATAAAAACACCGACACTTCCCGATTACAGATCATTTCATAACCATGAGTCCCAAAGTGCTGAAGCAGGCCCACTCTGCTACGTGCGATGTATCGCATGAATACGCAGCAACGTGTCGCCTTGATGAAAACGACCAACAAGAAACTGATTGACTGTTTGCGAGTGTGCCTACAACACTTTAAAAGGGCGGGTACCACTGAAAAATGCGCAGAAGACAAAGTTACATGCTCACAAGCGGGTGTTGCGCAAGCTGTTCAAACGAGGAGAGTGCTGGAAGAAGAGACGACTACTCGTTCAGAAGGGAGGAGTGTTCTTGCCCTTACTTTTAGCCCCCTTAATTAGTGGGGTCCTCGGTTCCTTATTCAACAAGTAAATGCACACGAAAAATATATTGGTGTTCCCGGAAACATTACACCTTTACGAGAAACACCACCAACAAGTGGCATCACCAACAAATCTAGTGGTCTCTGATTCGGACAAGGAAATGGAAAAAAATCCTCGCTTCAAAACTTGATGACAAGTCTAAATGGACTGTACACCAACAAGCGCTACAGCGCTATCTGCACTTTAATCAACACCCCCCGCCATCTGAAAATTCCATCACCACCCTTGAAGTGACTGTACTTCCCATCCCTGCTGTACTTAATACTGTACCAGCACAGGCACGTAAAAAAGCTCAACTTTTACTAGAACATATAATTTTCCGAGGCGGTATCTCTTGGGACTCAAACGGAGAAGTGAGTATTCAAGATACGCCTCTCCGTGGATCCAATATTGTGGATTTAGTCAACGATCTGGTACAGAGCAAGAAGAGACAGTGAACCGGCGGGGTGGCGAGAGTTTCTCACGGCTTTGCAATAAATAAACGTTCCGAAAGAATTTATTGTAAATCCGAAACGTTTGGCGCCCATTAAAGATCCGATGCCCGTACCACAACCACCTACACCGTCGCAACGCCCTGAGAAGAAGAAACTGAAGAGGTTGGACGAAAACAGGTGGCTACCGTTCCGAGCTTAATGGACCGTCTAGTTGACATCTAATACGACCTTTCTCATCCTGGTGGATTTGCAAGGGCGGCGTCGCTCATAAAGGCGTCCAAGAAAGATCCCGAAAAAGTACTAGAATGACTTCGTGCGCAGGACGCTTATACCCTACACAAACCAGGGATAAAAAAGTTTCCACGCAACAAGTACGTTGTGTCAAACATTGACGTTCTCTGGCAAGCCGATCTTAATGATATGAGAAGTCTCAGAAAATAAAACGACGGGTCAGTGTACCTGCTCACCGTCATCGACGTGTTTAGCAAGATGGCATGGGCGAGGACGCTTCCATCCAAGACGGGGAGCGTCGTGAGAGACGCATTTTGGGACATTTTCAAACAAAGCGGCCATAAACCTCTAAGTATACAGACGGACAAGGGGACTAAGTTCACGGCACGTCTAGTCCGAAAATTTCTTAAGCAAGAAGGTGTGCATTACTACACCACACATAATCCAGACGTGATGGCAATCATCGTGGAACGATTCAATAGAACTCTGAAAGGACGCATGTGGCGCTATACCAAAAATAACACGTATCGGTATGTGGACGTCTTCCAAGATCTAGTTGACGCTTACAACGGCGCCAAACATTCCAGTATAAAGATGGCGCCCGCCGACGTTTCAGAAACTAATGTGCTTCAAAGTCACAGATAATCTCTACGGTATAAGGCGTCCAAACCCGAAGCCGAAAATAAAAGTCGGTGACACGGTGCGTATTAGCAAAGCCAAAATGCTGTTTGAAAAGGACCACGAAAGCAATTGGAGGGAAGAGATTTTAAAAGTCAGCAGCGTCGTGTTGCGACAACCTGTAATGTCAATACAAGGCAACAACTCCTCGATGTGTAGAGGTTAATGACTGGTTCATTAGCCCCGGACGAGGGGGGATGAACAACATGGTAATGACCGGCTATGGGGTGGATTCCCGTCTCCAACAAGTGAATGACCGGCAGTCAGAGGAGGGAAGTGAGGGGGGAGGGCTTGTACGAAAACGTTTGGCCATCATTCGGCATTCTAAAACTGGAGAAGAAGGTTCTCAAATAGCACAGGGCGAGCCACGGATGCCTGCATGCTCCAACAAATAAACTACATAGTGCTGTTGCCCATAAATAAAGTACAACACCTCTATCCTACCAATTAATTAATAATCAATTAACAATAATTAATTAACAATCATTAATAATTAATCATCAAGAACCAACATGTCCTGGGTTGGTAGGGAGTTGTAGGAGGAAGAGGGGAGGACCTTTCGAAGAGGGCAGGAAGAGGGGTGGAGGGTGGTAGGGAGTGGGAATAACGGATTAGGAACATCACAATACTATCTCGCGGCGTCCATTCTACTTCCAAGCAAATGTGGGTAGATTATCTCTAAAATGTTTCCTTCCTCATCCTTAGTCCTTTAGAGCAATTTTTAAAAATAGTTACGTATAGCCTGAAAAACCGCTTGAGCCGGAATGATGAAACTTGGAGGGAGGTTTTTTTTAGGTAAAGGTCGATTTTTAATCTGTCAAGTCTAAACACTTATTAGAGTGAAGCGGGGAAAGGGTAGTTTTCCATATATTCCTGTCCACTTGAGCTGGAAAGATGAAACTTATTATTAAACAATCCCGTGTGAATAATGGGCTATTTAGCTAGCATTTAATAAAGCCATGCTTAACAATTTATTGTTTTGTTAAAACTAAGGTCACAGTTATTTTAGAATTTTACTCTTAGTTTACCAAATACACTATGGAAAAAATACATTAAACGTTAAAGTGGAATTGAATATATATGTGTGTATTTGTTTATATATTGTAACCAGTCACCGCTACGGTCATCAGTTTTGATTAATTCTCATCTTCTTCTTACGGGGTCGTCCATGGCAGTCAGTTGTTTTGGTAGAGCATCTCGGGGTTATTTAGATAATGGTGGGGGTAGAGGGACACAGCCGATTAAAAAAGGTTGTTTAGCGTTGCATTTGAATTTGAAGTTTTATTTTAACAAATCATCTACATTTTAGTACCAAGGATATTTAATTTAGAAACACGAACTAGTTATGACATGGCTAAAGATAATTATCTAGCCACCTGGTCTACCTCTACTTTCTCCCATCTTGAGAAATCTCTACCTGTTATGATAAGTTAATAGTGAGTACAGGTCTTTACTCTTTGCGTGCTAACCGGCCAGTGCCGCGTCTGACGCTTTCCTTCCACATAAGATCAAAAACAGACGCTACACTAGAGGCACTGATTGGCCAGGAGTCCGCGCCAAAACCTCTCCCTCCCCTGAAAGACTACACGTGCAAGCAACAGGTGCATCTCCCAGCTTCCGGGTTCAGCTATTAATACATTGCACGATGCTTAAAATGAAAAGTAAAAGTAATAAATTTGTAGTACTCTAATATTCCAACAAAGACTTTAAATAATGAAAAACTATTAGATTAAAAGTTTAAAGGCCTGAAAATGAAGTTAATGAATTGAAATTTAAAACATATATTGCTTACAACTTTGGTTATGATTTACATAACTTATAATTACCATAAAATCCCACACTTTATTATAATTAACCATTTGATAGTAATAAAGATAATTAAATTAGGCCTAGATGTGTTGAAAAGAACAATGTATTTATCAGTTTAGTGCTCTCAGTATCTTGAGTGTATTAATATGTAAACTAAAGGAAAAACTAATATAATTTTATAAATGAAATGGTTGAGAGCTAAGGGCCTAAATCCCTGTGTTTGTGATTATGTATATTATGTACAAATACAATACACATACATCCTAATATATAATCACAATCACATGTATATAGTAGCCATATTAGCATATCAATATTTATATGCACACAATTTGTAAAGATATGGAATAAATGCGCCGCTCTTTGGGCGTCAATTGTAATAATATGTGATCAATCACCCCACTTCGGGTGTCAATTGATTCACCGTTGATTAATTCCCAGATAAAAGATGTGATGACTTTAGGTTGTCTTAAGCTCCGTGATCGAGCGCCTATCACCACTGTACAGAAAATATACCGTCTAATCAGCTGTCTATAGCCCCGTGTTCGAGCACTAATTAAATCGGTATTAATATTATTAAAGAAAGAGAAATGTTGTTGGCTGTTATTTCACACACGGTTTATTTATATTACACCAGTAAATTATTTGCACATATTTCAGTTAAATGTTTCTTATCACTGCACACTTGTGATATTGAAGTGACTTATATTATAATGTGTTGGACTGTGAGCAAGGTCCCGGAGATCGTCCTCCCCATCGTCGTCAATTGCTATTGCTATTCTGTACTGAATATACTGTTCTGTGCTGTACTGCTGATACTGTGTATACTGTGTGTACTGTGTATACTGTGTATACTGAATTGTGAATACTTTGAATAAACATACGCACTATGGTCTATATATGACATACACCTTGCATTTTCTCCCT
>CABEEJ010000113.1:429414-441665 GCA_901482245.1 Timema douglasi
ACATCTTGTGAATGTGAGGAATGCCAGGCCTCCACCGTGGTTCGGATTCCACGTTAAACTGTAGGTCCTTCATTTCATCTCACAATCACCCTACTATTGCACATTAGCGTAAGTGCGTATAACCCGAATGGGTAGTAAGACGCGGTGCTAATAATAATAATAATAATAATAAAACTAATACTCATTTCCGAGGCGCCGCCATAAAGTAAAAATAACACGTTATAAATATCTCTGTCTTGGGAATAAGATAGGTCTATACAAAGTCTTTGGACTGCCACAGAAAGATTGTTCAGTTGTCGATACGACCGTAGTGTCCCTTCCGTCCTTTTGCTCCTGCCGGAATTCACCCGCCCGCGGCCCGTGTATGCCCGATTCTACACCAACGGTTAAAACGCGGTGGTTTTGTCTCTAGCTTACGCCCCCAAAATCTTGAATCTACACCTGACTGTAAAAATGCAACTGCTAAACAACTACTGTCAAAACGCTACTGATTCTACACTAGCGGTTTAAATGGCGCGGTAGTTGCTTCCACTTGTGCAGAATGGTTTAAAAATGGACATTGTACAGGTCGGATGTATTGCAGGACTTATTTTGTTGGGGAGGAAACTCGTAAAAAAGACAAAAAAAACCTCGTCAAAAGAGACGTTGGTGGACTAGCCTCATATTATCGAACCGTCTCTCAACAGGGCAGTTCCATATTATGTTTATGAATCACAGAAAGTACCCAGAGAAGCTATTTTTGTACTATAGAATGTCCGTGGTTTCATTTGATGAACTACTGGGTTTAGTGAGTGAAAATATTCCAAAACGTGACACCATCTTGAGGAAGAATATTTATTATTCCTGCTGAAAGACCTGTTGTGACATTGAGGCACAACTGTCTGTTAACGCCACCAGAGGTAGCGGTCAAAACGAAAACTTATTTTTTAACTTGATAACAAGGGTTTCATTCAAAGGCGCGGTTGTTAACGTTTTAACCGCAAGTGTAGAATAGGCCTAATAGCTCGAACAATACACGTGTGATTGCCTTGTTATTGTCGCTGGACGCGCTCTTTTCTCCTCGTAAAGATGTAGACATCGTCAATCTCCCGTCTCCGCCTCACTTTCAAGGTCGTTCGCATACTCTAGTACACGGCACCTAGGGCGCTTGAATAGTCGAGCAGAGATTCCTAAACGCCAGAAACCTAGTGGACCGACTCTGTAAGCGAGAAATTGCCGCGCAATTGCATCTCTAGTACAATATTTAATTCTACGATGCGTTATTTCAAAATATAGCTCACGTCAGAATTAAGTCGAAATATTCCTACATAACTCTTTTTCTTTAGCTAAATAAACAATTTTTTAAGAATACATTTGGAGCTATGAGATTGAGATTGATGAAAAGGGTCTCTTTCTATATTTAACATCTCTATCAATTATAACGGCTGAAAAATTCACCGCTTGGTGTAGCAACACACGTAATATTTTATGGTATTTCAAACGGTCAAATACACTATCAATGGGAGGCGCCCAATCTAATGTTTTTTTTAACACCGCGTCTTACGAGCCGTTAGGATTGTACGCTTATGTACTAATTACGCTAATGTGTCTCGGGATTAGGAAGGCTACATTTATATGAAGTGTACCCGCATTAGCTTGGAGGTAGAGGGAAAACCTCCCTCGATAGACCCGACCGAGATTCGAAACCCCGATCTTTCTGTCATCGACAGACTAGTTCACACTGCGTCGCATTTTATTGGTTGTCCTCAAATGTACACCAATAATTGAGTAGAAATTAAGAAATCTAGCCGCATTGCCATGAGGGAGGGCTGGAAACCGCATTAGTATAGCCCTTCTTGGTTCATCCAGTTGGGATTCGAACCTCGACCGCCCAATATACTAAAGTTATCCTAAAATTGGACAAGTAAAAAAAAAAATCAACACATTACTTTCCTTTAGAGAGTTGGAATTTGATTTCCCGAAAGGGCCACAGTTAATTAATTTGAAATTGGGCGTGTTCCTTTCCCTCGAATGGGAAATTAATGGGTTTGGCGGCTGTACTTTTAGTTTATCATTAAATTACTTTACGTATCTAACATGCAATACCCGATCCATTTGATTATACCATTACACGACAACAGACATGATGCCCGATCCTCTATCTACCAATTGTATTATTTCTTATGTAGAGAAAGTATTATAATAGTGAATGAATATTTTACGTCTTGAGATTAGAGATTATAATAGATATAGAAGTTCAATATGGCCCCGAACTTAAAAAAGTTTTTACATTTATTTTGTCTCATGTCTACTGTCAAGAAATATAAAAATAAAAATATACAAAACTTTTTAGCTTTATCAGTTGTTCTCTATAACAATGGTTCACAATTACCTACCAGTCAAGGACCCCCCCAAGAGGTTCTTTGAGATCGGTGGACTCTCCGTTTTGTCTAATCGTTAGAATCTAATCTCTTCTAGTTATGAAAAATATCATCCCCCCCCCATCCCCTCATATTAATAAGTTAGAAAACAACAAAACTGGGAATTTGGCACACTAAATCCGGTTCAAATGTATTTTTACATATCTTTGCACTAACTCTTGTTGTAATAATAATTAATATAATAATAATAAACACAAAAAAGATTAGTTAGACCTACATGAACATTTATTAATTATGAAAAAGTTCAAATTTATTCATATTCTTTTTTCCCCGTCACTGCTTGAAGATCAGGTTGAAGACTGGGCAGCTTGACTCGAAAATCCGATTGCATGTCAACTATATTTCCATACTTGTTGTTATTCATGTTGCAAAGTGTTGATTAATAATTATTTTAACTTCTTTTTTTAAATATTAGCGGTTGTCGCGGACCACCTTTTGGGAACCACTGCTCTATAGGTGTGTGATGTGGTCTCTTCGTTTACACTATGACGGAAAGAAATTATTTATAATGTTCATAAACAAAGTGCTTAGGTAGACATTTGGTCTAAAAAAAAGGAATGTGGATACTGGAGAGTGCATGAGGTTACATAATGATGAGATACATAAGCTCTACTCATCACAACACATTGTTAGGATAATAAAATCTCGCAGATTACGGTGGGAATTCATTCTTCTGGGTGTTTATTGGTGACTAATATTCAATCATTTGTAAGTTTTAAAAAAGCACGTTTACAGTTTGGCTCTAAATTTATCTCTAAGGCTCCTCAAATTACGTAATGGGTTTGGAGGAAAAGTGGCATTATTTATTTGCACTTTCTTACGTAGGGTATGGGGGGAGGGGGGTACTAAAGCCAGAATCTATCTTACGTTAGGTTTTTAATCAATGCTTATGGGATGAACCAAAATCTAAATAAAAAACTAGGAGAAAATAAACACATTAATAACTATAAAATTTCATTTACTGCTAAGAAAGTATTCTAAAATTTTTTATCACTAGCTTTATTACCAATCCTTATGTCTAAAAATAACTTAACGATTAAAATAATCTAATTTACCAAATAGCAAAAAAAAAAAGTTTGATAGACGGGTGTGGTGGTGACGGAAATTCTTACGATCCCTTACCAAACTGGAGGGGGAGGGTTCGAAATCATGGGGGGAAAAAGCCGTAATTTAAGGACGGCACTTAAAGAGTATTTCACATTACTATCAACATAATGATAAACCTACTAGGAGGTTGTTTACTGAATACTGATTCTTCAAAATTCTCCCAAAAAAAATCATAAAAGACTATAAGAAAGTAGCTACCAATGCCTTATTTTATACAACGTACACTTTCTTAACTGGGGGGATACCCACCTCGGTGGTTTAGTTAGCTAACGCGTAAGTCGTGTTGAGCTTGACTGCTGAGGACGGGGAGATCGAGGTTCGAATCTCGGTCAGGTGAACTGGGAGGTGGTATTTCTTAAATGGTTTTCCATTCTCCCTCCACTCAAATGCGGGTTCGCTTCCTCTAAATTCAACCTTCCCAATTCCTAATCCGTTAGCGTAATTAGTACTTAAGCGTATAACCCGAACGGGTAGTAAGAAGCTGTGCTAAATAAAAAATAATAAAATCTTAACTGGGTGATGTGCTATTTTGGACATGTAAAGTTTGTTCAGCGTAGGAATTGTTTTCTGAAAGGTCTTTTTTCCTACCTGAAATAAATTATATAGTTGGATATTGGTAGGAAAAAAGACCTTTCTTAACGTGAATGGAGTGTACGTTCCGCCGTGCGCGTCTGTACGCTCATGTTCCATCATTCTCACGGTCTTGTGTTTGGGATACGTTTGCACGCGACTTGTTGTTACCTCGCTTGACACGCCGTTTCAAACTAACGTACATTTCTCTCTGCACGCGATATATTCCGTTAGAAGAATTACTCTCGCTCGAACTAACGAACGAGTTATAAAACACTATATTCCTAAAGATAGAAATGTATGTAATCACGCATTTAAAGTTAAAATTGACACCGTGCCTATAAATCCAATTTTCATAGGAATGGTTTTTTTATCTGAAAACTAGACCAGGATGTCCATAAGCCATGAAAGAAAGCACGGGGAACCGGACCCTTTCTAGAATTGTATGGCCCCCTTTAAGGTGGGGTGGTAGTCAGTGCGAGTTTTGTGCATTAATTTGGCAGTTTTTATAGCATACACTTTTTTTTTGGCCAAAATAAATAAAACATTTTATCTATAGAAACATAGAGTTTAGTTTTCTGCACACGCTAAACTAATCAGTTCTTGAATATCTGTCAAGGGTGTTTTGGAATTTAATGAGAACTTTTTATCTTTATTTAAAAAGTTTGTCACCAAATGCCGCTACGCTCACGACAAATATTCAACAACCTGTTGAGATTAGCATGTGCAGAAAACTAAACTCTATGTTTCTATAGACGAAATATTTGATTTATTTTGGCCAAAAAAAAGTTGATGCTATAAAAACTGCCAAATTAATGCACAAAACCCGCACTGACTACCACCCCACCTTAAGGCGGATGTGAGTCTCTCTCTCTCTTTATATATATATATACGTATACAAACTTTTACTAGTTTTAGGTATAGTAAAACCAGGGTTGCCACATACCGGAAAAACTCGGGGATTTTTTTTTCTGAGAAAAAACCGAGTAAATGCTGGGAATCTCACAAAATATAGTAAAAATACTGGAATATTAGTTAATTTGGGACATTTAACGGAGAGCTTAAAATAGTAGGTCTTTGGATGGACGAAAAAGTGGGCTGAAGAACTAAACGGATTGTGAAGCAACACAAGATCTATTTCCCCGTTAATCTTGAATCATCCGATTTTAAATATAAGTTACATTACTTAAAACTAGTCGATTTTACGAAAAATAACATTTTATCACTCTTTTATTCAACATAAGCTGCCTGGAAAAATGGAAAACGCAGTAAATATGTTAATATGAAAATTGTGTCAACCATGAAAACTTTCTAGCGGATCCACCCCAGAAAAATTAAATTAATCTACGCCCTTGCATGAAAGTCATTTCTTGAGATTTGGCTCGTGAAGATAATTTAAAAAAAAAAGGCATGAAATTAGATTTCAATTAATGAATCTTTGCGAGCCAAATTTTTGTGCACGTAAGAATAGAATTTGATTTTTTATATTTTCTCAATTTGTTTTGTCATGAATATTAATCACGAAAAAAAAAATCATAAAATATGCTTAACACTATGTAGATCTACTTTCGTGGATTTCTACGCGCGTCGAATTTTACTACCAGTCCGCTGTGCTCTCAGGCTATTTCTACATTATCGGGGTATGGATTGGGAATAATTTAAAGACATGTACCCACATTTGCTTGGATGAATGGTGGCAAACTATTTAAGGGAAAAAACAAACTCTCTTCACTCGACCTGGATTCAAACCCTGATTTACCCATCATCGAGCGTCTTGTGAATAGGATTGACCAATCTTAATTTTAATAATCCCGAACCAGTGGTCACGTGGACTGAATGTCAGGCTCATCTAGTATGGTTCGATGGCGGAGGAGGTGGAGGGGGTTCGAATCACTTTTGCGTGTACTGAGCTATTTTATCCTGATTTACCGCTCTTCCTTCGCACAAGTGCGGGTACTTATAGTAGCCCCATGGCTTCTTTGGTGCAGACTGACAGCTAACAGCTGACTTCTGACAGTCAACATTTAGGTATATACCTACATTTTGACTGTCAGAAGTGACAGCTGCTAAACGCATGTTTTTGCAGATCATTTGGTTCGGCGTAGGGATACATAATTTAGTCTGGTAACTTTTCAAACCCGTCAGCTGTCAGTCAGAACCAAATAAGTCATGGGGCTACTGTATCTCTGANGTAGTCTAACCCTTGTCCCCTTCATCTTGTCAACATACTTTTGATATTTTTACACTCACGAGTTTCATTTGTTTCAGAAATAGAGTCACTCACTATCTTACAATTGGAGTGTACAGTTCAATTTTAACAAGAGGAGTATTAAAAAAATTTACAAACGATGGGTTCACACACTTCCACGCAAATGTGGGTACACCTCATCTCACTTAAACCTTCCTTATCTCAAACACATTATTGCAAGGCGTTTAATCCGGACAGATAGTATGACGTGGTGTAAAAAAAAGTTTTTTTTAATAGGTAGGCTATTGGCTATTGATAGTCTGACACGTTAGCCCAGTCGATAGCGTGTCTGTCTGCTGACCCGGGCTTGATGCTCGGTACGTTCGAAAAATGGATCATTATTGAAATGTGGGTTTTACCCCCTTTCATAGTGATGAATTAACGGCATGGGGCTGGCTGTTGTGTCTGTTCTAGGAAGTCGGTAGTGCACGTTAAATAGCTCAAATAAATAAAAAATAAAACTATTGATATTTATTAAAAGATACATCTTCAGGTCACATGACTTGACGTATAAATACAAGAAAGTAGATTCTAGTAACTTTTATAGCTATCCGCTTCGGTGGCCGCGTGGTCTAACGCGATAATCTCGTGTTGGACTAGACTGCCGAATATGGAGTGACAGGGGTTCCCGGTCGGGTGCACTGAGGGTTTTCTCTAAATGGTTCTCCACTTTCCCTCTACGCGAATGTGGGTGAATTTACTCTAAATTAAACCCTCCTCATTTGTAACTCATTAGTGTAATTATTACATAGGTGTGTAACATGAACAGGTAGTAGGACGCGTTGCTAAAAAAAACTTTTATAGTTCAGTTAAGGCCCTTCCTATAAAACGCGGACTGTACATTGTGGCCCCGAGGGAAATCGTTTGTAGGTCGTAACAGTGTGAGGTACAGGTAGCGGCTGTTGTAACAAACAACGCAGTCATCTCTGGGTACTCCGGTAGCGATTCCCCCTTCACCCCCTCCCCTCTCTCTCTATCTCTCTCTATCTAACCTGTTAAAAGAGAGTCTGGTTTAGCTCGAGGGGACCCCCGGGATAGAAAGAAACAACTCCACTTCCGCCCGCAGGGCTGGCTGGATACCTCGTCGACATCTTTATATGATAGACCCGGCATTTGCCCGCGGCTTCGCTCGCTCGCATTTAACATTACATCAACACTTTCTTTAATCTAATATGGGAGGGGGGGGGGAGTGAAACTTAGTCAAGCATTGTTTTAGGTATGTAAGAATATTCACGAATAAATACCAATTCGGCCTCAACCCCTACTTCTTAAAAACGCCTCCTCAAATCACTTGTCAGCGTATGTACTCGTAATACCAACCACAAAGATGTAGGGGACGCAAGAAAAAGTACCTAAGTGACTGCAGTTTTTTTATATCAAACTTTTTTTTTGACAAAATAAATCAAATTTTGCTCCATTAGAAACAAAAGAGTTTGATTTTATTTTACACGGTGATATCAACTTTTGTTGAATATCTGTCAAGGGTGTCCTGAAATTTAATGACAACTTTTTCTCTTCATTTAAAAAGTTTCTCATCTAATGCCGCTATGCTCATGACAGATATTCAACAACTGTTGATAATCACTATGTGAAGAAAATTAAACTCTTTGTTACTACTGGAGAAATATTTTATTTATTTCGGCCAAAAAATGTTTTGTTATAAAAACTAGTCTTTTCTCGCGTACCCGACATCCCCACATTAACATCCCCGGGAATGTTGGCCGCCGCTCTACCACTTGAGGTGTCCGGTGTTATTTACCCTGGCACACATCCCTTTATATAACTATATCCATAGGCAAATTTTCATAAGAAATACTTTATTTTACACCTAAAATTTAATTAAAAGATCTACTTTCACATATTCATACGCCAAGTCACGTGATCTGCACTTTTGATTATATTCAATATCCATAAAATAACATTAATAACTATCCGATTGTAGGTGACCTGGCGGTCTAGGGGGAAGGTGTCAGACTTCTGTGCTGGCGGCCGGGGTTCAATCCTCGGTCCCGGCATAGGTCTATCTGATTGCCAAACCCTTCCTTCACCTCTGACAAGACATCTTGTGAATGTGGGGAATGCCAGGCCTCCACCGTGGTTCGGATTCCACGTTAAACTGTAGGCCTTCCACTTCATCTCACAATCACCCTACCATTACACGTTAGCGTAAGTGCGTATAACCCGAACGGGTAGTAAGACGTGGTGCTAATAATAATAATAACTATCCGATTAAATGGCCGAATGATCTAAGTCGTCATTCTCGCGTTAGATTGGCCCGCTGAAGACGGGGAGACCGGGCACCGAATCTTGGTTGAGTCCTTTAAGGGTGGTTTTTCTCCTATATGGTTATACACTCTTCTTGCACGCAACTGTGGGTAGATTATCTCTAAAATGTTTCAATCTTCATCCTTACCCCATTAGAGTAATCATCTTAAGTGCGTATAGCCTGAACAGGTGGTAAGACGTCATAAAAATAACCACTATAGATAAGGTAAAATGTTCTCAATATGTCAGAAAATATTTTTAATTTTCCAAAAGGCCCTTCCTGTGGAAATTTGGTTCGCCTTGTTACCTATAACACTCAATATCTTAAGGTGCGGCAGAAGGGAGTGCAAGTATTTTTCAATTTTTATAGATTATACATTTGTTGGCAAAAATAAATCAAATATTTCTCTAGTAGCAACATAGAATTTAGTTTTCTGCACATGCTAATATCAACAGATCTTGAATATCTGACAAGGGTGTCTTGGAATGTTGTCAAAACATTTTCTCACTATTTAAAAGGTTTTGACAACATTCCAGGACACCCTCGACAGATATTCAAGATCTGTTGATATTAGCATGTGCAGAAAACTAAACTCTACATTGCTACTGGAGAAATATTTGATTTATTTTGGATCAAAAAAATTTGATGCTATAAAAACTGTAAAATTACTCGCGCTCCCTTCTGCCGCGCCTTAAGGAAAGAGCCTTTCGGCGTTATTAACACAATTCAATGGTGGAGTATTTGTTTGAGTGTTATTATCGCAGGTGAGAAAAAGATTAAGAAAGAAATTGTCTTAAACCAAGCTTGCGAGTTTGATAAATTAAAGCTTTATTTTATTATTATTTTTCGTCATAAAAATGGCAATAAGAGAAAAGTTTGTTTGACAGAAACATTCAACTAACAATGTAAAGAAATGTCTACAATTTCATTGCATATTAGTAATTAAAATTTATAGGGGACCTGATAATTAAAAAAAAAGTTTTGTGAGTTAGGGGCAGGTAGAGGGGGAGACTAGTTGTTTTCCCCTCTCGCTCCACTTCCCCTTCTCTTACACCAGACTCCCAATCAGAAGCAGAGGGGCAATATGCTTGCGTCAGACTCTGGGGGAAATTTGTTTTTGAGTGTGTGGCCCATCTGCTTGCCAGACGGGCGCGGTGCTTCATAACCTTTACGACGCGCACGCGTCGGAATGAGAGCGTCTGTCTGTCTCTCTCTCTGATGAGCTCGCATTCCTCTTGATTGATTCTCTTATTCACTTCTCTTTTTTCTTTCGCCAGATTGTTTTTTTTTACTATTTATTTTTAAATCGTAATTATATCATACTCGGCCGAAGCTTTTGATGTCTCGATGACTGTCTCTAGGATAAAACTTCAAATATTGACAAGTTTTTGTTTTGCCACTCTACCACTGTACTGTACTTTATCCATTGTAAAATTTACAAGCTGAAAAGTAAGAAAAAAAAAATCTTAAAATTATATTAAAAAAATATGAGTTGTAAAATTTTTTAAATAACAAAAAAAAAACAACTTAAAACTCTAACGCAAAAAATAAAAAGTTGAAAACTCTGTGGCAAAATAAATAAATTACGAATTGATGACTCCTAAAAAAAATTCTAGTCGAAAAAACTAAAGTACAAAAAATTGCGAGTTGAAATTTTAAAAATTATTTTCTGGTTTTATTTGTACTATTTTTATACTTAAATATGTATCCAAAGGGGAGGTTTTAGCGTTTGTAACCTCACCCCTATATTCATGTTGAAAAACTATAACTACTATAACAACTATAGGTACTGTTCTCAACGATTTAACTAACTTAGCATTCGGTTTTGGCTGTGAGTGTATACATAGCAGATGGCGACAATTTTGAATGTGCTTGTACTTGTTTTGCTGGAAGCGTCAAGTTTGAACGTGCGGTCAAATTATTGGAGGGAAATGGAGAACAAAACGACCCATTACCATTTTAACCTAAAAAAAATTAATACGAATAATATAACGGGTCAAATAATGTAATTTATTCATTTTTATGCATTGTTTCAAAAAATAATTTTTTCTGAATAAAATAATTCTTTGTTTCTTTGGTGGTGTTGAGTGTGTGTGTCCCAGTTAAATACATAAATTAGAGGCGGGGTGGGGGGATGTATCCTCCTCTCCACCTCGTTAACGACACCCATGATTTGGATCGTGCACAAACGTTATTTTAAGAAAGATTTGTTAACTCAGGTGAAGGCATGTGTTATGAATTCGCGCCGTTGTTTCAACTGTTAAAGGTACAAAGATCATATTCTATGACGCATCATTGCCACGTTTTGATAATATTTCCCTTATCCCCCCAAAAGGATAGGGGTCTTATCAGTGGTACGGCCTGAAGGGGCAATGGGCTATCCCCTATCGCCCCTTCATTCGATGCCCGGATCGCAAATAGTTTTCTACTAAAATAATTAATCTAACGGTGCTCCTCACAGACTCTCTCACTCTCACTCTTATTTTAATATAGAAATACATTGACTAAAAACTCGTCAAAGGAAATCGTGTACATTTTTGCGAAAATACTCCCAACAAAGAGATTAAATGAAATAATATACACCGTTACAGAAACATTGTTAAAAAAAATAGGAACATCTCTGTACATCAAAGGGATCGAAAGAAAGTAAAAAATTGAATCTTAAGAAATCGAATTAAACTGAAGAATAAGTTTCTATTTTAGATTATTATTACTATTATTATCACCGCGTATTACTACCCGTTCGGGTTGTACGCACTTACGTTAATGTGTAATGGTAGGGTGATTGCGAGAGGAAATGGAGGACCTACAGTCTAACGTGGAATCCGAACCACGGTGGAGGCCTGGCATTCCACACATTCACAAGATTCGATTTTAGAGATTCGATTTTAAGACCAGATTTACGATTTGAAAATACTAAAAGTGTACCATTACACACATTTAAAGTACCTCTAAAATTACCAAATGGAAAAAAAAAGTATGGAAATGATAGCTTTGATACATTGAACATAAGGTTACTAATAGACAATGTTCATCTCCTTCCGACATGCGACTTCGCTGACAATATTATGGTTGCGTGTCCGTCAAGCGGATGCGACAGGTTGTAGACAGGTTCTATTTTCATGTCAGTATAGATATGATCAATAAATTAACACTAATTATAAAAATGGTGGATTAATGGTATCGATAAAAAAATATATGGCTTGAGCCAGTGGCAGCCACCTTAGATATGATAGTGCCGACCTTTTCGGATAGAGGGTGTCATGAGGTCAGCTCAACGAACCCTCCGGCTATTAATCTCATTTTTCTAGACCGGAGCAGCTACCTATTTACTCTAGTAGCTCCTCATTTGTCCTTACAAGGCTGAGTTGACCCCGTTATAGACCCACTGCTTCACAAAAAAATAATATTCTAGAAGCGCCGGGGAATCGAATCTGGTACCTTTAAATCTATAGCCTGGAATTCAGAGCACTAGAACACATAAAGGTGGTATAGGTATCATTACTGATCACAAAAAATTATGTCTGTGTTAGGTATTTAACAATTTATCTACCGCCAACATCTTATTTGTCATACTCGTCCGTATTGAATTAAACTCGTCTAATCTTGTATTCGACCCCTCGGAATCACTGAAGTTCGT
>CABEEJ010000114.1:0-14222 GCA_901482245.1 Timema douglasi
AAAAATTAATACAGTCCACAAAGTTTCGTGAAAGTTGCAAGCATGGTAACGATGCTGAAAGACCAGCTAAGTCCATAGTTTCAACACCTATATTTAGTGTTTAGTATTATTCAAATTAGTAAAGCCCACTTGTTTTTTTAGAATATATCAAATATAATTTTCCAAATGTGCCAATCAGACTATTACATATGTTTTAAGTTTATAAGAACAATAATTAATTAAAAATACATTTGTTCTCTTTGACAATATATTTATTCTACTTGAGCACACTTTTTGAACGTGTAAAATAAGATACCTGGTAGCTAGTTGTTGGGCAGTGAACCACGTGTGGTCGGTCTCATGGTGCAGTTCTCTGCAGGTTATCCCCTCCTCTTTCGCGAGGCACGGGAAGCCCCGACCCGCGCGCTCCAATGTAATATCGATATATTCTCATCCTGCGGAGCGAGCTCTGCACCGCGGCGCGGACCTCTTTCTCGTAAACAAGCCAGGTCGAACCATGCACGGGGAATTGGGAAGGTCTGCTTATTGTCGAGGTGTATTTATCCGGTCAAACCTCTGGTAAACAAGCCAGGTCGAACCATGCACGGGGAATTGGGAAGGTCTGCTTTTTGTCGAGGTGTATTTATCCGGTCAAACCTCTGGTAAACAAGCCGGGCCGAACCATGCAAGGGGTATTGGGAAGTTCTGCTTATTCTCGAGCTGTATTTATCCTATCAAACATTTGGTAAACAAGTCAGGCCAAACCATGCAAGGGGTATTGGGAAGTTCTGCTTATTCTCGAGCTGTATTTATCCTATCACACATCTGGTAAACAAGTCAGGCCAAACTATGCAAGGGAAATTGGGATTGGGAAGTCCTGATTATGGTTGAAATGTATTTATTCCGTAAAACATATGTAAACAAGTCATTGGCTTTGACCTTTGAACAATAAATTTAAATAATCTATTGGAACAGGACAATGATATAGAAATTTGATCAAATGGACCATTATTTACATTGGAAAAGTATGTGAAAATACTTTTTATTCACCAGCTGTATTAGGAATAAGTAAAATGGCGATTTTAAATTATTGTGCATCCATCATTTTTGAAATAAAGTATCAATCTAAAAAAAACCTACGTCACGATATATATCATCGAACAGCAATTTCATCTACACCCCAATTTGCTTACGATGGCCATGTCTAACAGAGAAAGTCACTAAATTTATTTAAATCTAAAACTGCTATTTTTTTATATAGCTAAACACCTATAAAATGCCAATAATAAAGCAGTAAAAGGTGCACCAAATATCCATTGTAAGACAATAGACAATTCTTTTAGATTTTTAAATCATATAATTAATCTAAAGTAACCTTCTGATAAGTTTTTTATCAGTGGTTTCAAAACGGGATTCTATTTTGCGCGGGAAAACGAGCGTCCGCCAACTTGTAGTCGACTTAGGTCACTTTTGAGTAGTGTGGACAGTTGAGAAGTAGACTGACTGCCTTATTCTTCATCTTTAACACTTTGATAACTTAGTTTATTCTGTTATTTCTACTTAGTTTTCTTTATTATTTCTTGTTTATTTTATTAGTATTATAATAAGTGTTGTTAATTGTGTATATTTGACCCTTGATTATATTCTATAAATCATTTTAGAACTGGTCTTTCCGTGTGATTGCGTACTTTTAACTTTATTTATTTACAATGGCTGTTGCTTAAAAAAAAACCTATACATTGTGCTTTGTACCATTGTATTCAAACACACAATTTATACTACAGATAAGGTTTTTATTCATGTTCCTCGAGACATTCGAGCTTGAAAAGCCTGGTTAGCAGCAAGAAGAAATATAAAAGATAGTAGCTTCATCCCTAGCCTAACACATGTTTTGTTGTAAAGATCATTTTATTGTATGATATCAAAGGCCTATATTATTCTTAAGTTACCGATAACAGCGTGATTGCCAATCATTGAGATAGAAGTTAAAGTAACTTAAGGAGGTCAATTTTTTTTAGAACGCACATACTTTATTTTTTAAACAATTACACAAAAATCATGACCTAGAGTAATTTATTTTCTATTACCTAAGGTAGCTTTTCTCAGTAAAGTCGATTGGCATTAATAGTTTTAGTTACTTATCAACACTTTTTTTTCCCTTAAAATACCCAAGTTCTATATTCATCCGTGTTAACATGAATAAACTGGTAATTAACGATTTAAACATAATTGCTTAGGACGAGGAAGGAAGTGTTGCAAGAAAATGCTCCTAAATTAGCATGAAGGGAGTTGAGAGAAAACTCAAGTGTTAATCACAAATCTAAAACCACCCCAATGTACTTGTATGAGCATTAACTCTGGCCTTATGGACATGAGAACAGCACGGCATCGAGTTGGATACACTGCCGTTGAGCTATTTGAACTTTTCTATTGTAATTTTGTTTTATAGAATGAAAAAAATTTCGGAATTACCCTCCGCTCAACACCCGCCTGTAACCCCCCGCCCCCTCCCACACACACACACACGGGCCTGGAAACAAAAACACATTAAAAATACCTTTAACACACTGGCGATTTAACGACTTCTAATTGGGTAGGGTAGGGTAGGGAAGAGTAAGGAAGATAGGAGAAAGTCAAGTTACATTTGCGTGAAGAGAGGATGGGAAAACCACAGTCACTTGTGGAAAACCACCCTCATTTCACCCGGTTGAGATTCGAGCCTTTATCTCCCCTTTAATGGCGATCACAAAATTATTATTAGTGCAAAAGCCTTCTCTTATTATACAATGATGAATCTGTGACCAGCGTTTGGGTGTTCTGTTGTGCACTTTCTAAACATATCTGCATACAACTTACAATATAGCAGGGTGACCTGGCGGTCTAGGGGTAAGGTGTCAGACTTCTATGCTGGCGGCCGGGGTTCAATCCTCGGTCCCGGCAAAGATTTATCTGATTACCAAACCCTTCCTTCACCTCTGACAAGACATCTTGTGAATGTGAGGAATGCCAGGCCTCCACCGTGGTTCGGATTCCACGTTAAACTGTAGGTCCTCCATTTCATCTCACAATCACCCTACCATTACACATTAGCGTAAGTGCGTATAACCCGAACGGGTAGTAAGACGCGGTGCTAATAATAATACAATATAGCATAAACTATAACTAACACAACATATATATATAATCTTATATATATATGTATAATCTTATATAAACTTTACCTAACATAAATCATTGAAATGTTAGTATAAAATTCGACACCAAGATCAAGACACAATGGTTTGGCCTATCGCTCTTTCAAATAATGTGGGCCTTACCTATTTTTAACTTGCAAAAATAAATTTTGAATCATTCAACATCTTTCATTGACTATATTATTTTTAAAGGCGTATTTCAGTATTAAATTATTTAAACAAAAATACATTAATCTTGAAAGCACAGAATGGACCAAAAAAGTGAAATGCTTATAATTAATTGCCTACGGCCTCAAACTCTTGATAGGTATAAACATTTCAATACGATTTAATTAAGAATGATAAATTTTGATAAAACATTTGAAGTAATCACAGCAGATATTTTTCATCGGCCTGGCGGTTATTAGTAAAATAAACTTCTCTAGGCAACATATATATTGACACTATAACACAATTACAATATCTAATTAACATGACACTTTGTACTTCTTCCAGCTCTGCACTTACAAACGTTTAGCCTAAATTGTTGACAAAAACGACGTCACCATTATCATATCAACCAACACGTGGCAAATTGTCTGGGGTTGGTAAATTATCAAATTAGGTCCCCGTTAGAAAAAAGGTATGGGTAAGATGGGGTACCGTCTTCCGTCAGACTAATAGCGTTACCCAGAAGACAGCACGTGGGGGTTGGCTGAATAGTCTGCAACAATTTGTTTTATTTACTTTCTTTCAAACACTTTACGATATTGACAGCTCTGGCTGCACGTCAGAATTCCATATTAATCAATTGGTAAAAATTTAAATCACATTGTTTTGATAAAAGTAGATCTTGTGATTTCTCCAGTCTTGAACTCATACATTTTTTGTTTAAGAAATTGCTCCTTTTCAATGGTACGCTTCTTTTTGGTCCCTGGACTGATTGAAAAAACTTGCACATTAGATTGAATGTCTTTAAAGATTTCAACAAAATTATAAATATTAGGGTGTTTGTTATAAAATGAGGCATTCAGTCTTGAATGAAATTATCCGCAACCGTTGTTAGTGCGATATGTTGTTGCTGCGAATTCAGCCCAAATAAATACTGCATCTGGTGAAATATAGGTATCGAATACGTAGTTGGTAGAACATACATCAAGTATATGATGAAACAGTATTCGGCTTCTTTTGGATTCAGAAATTGAGGTACAATTAATTATTTTAAAAATTTGCTGGTCCCAGGATTTGTTTTATATTCACTATGTGAATTTGAAACAGAACTGATATCGTAGACAATAGATTCAGCAAGTATGGTAATACTTTTCGAACTACAACCCGGTATAACACATGGACCCATTTTACCTATCAGTTAAACAATATTGGGACCCATTATACGTATCCATTTAAAAGTAGTGCAAGGGGGCACAACTCTTGAGACTCAATTTACGTAGCCCCAAATTGTCGGTAATGGCTTTCACGAAACCCTTTTCTGAAATTTTTATATTTTCTTTGTTGTTTGAAATGCGAGAAATGTCAATAGTAGAGTGAAAATGATAAATAAAATTCAACAAATATAACTGGATAAACGTGAATAGTATACCATAAATACACACTACGCTAGGATAAGAAAGGAACTAAACAGCCACGAAAACCAAGGGAAATCAATTTGATATATATATGTGTGTGTGTATTATCTTGTCAGCTGGGCTAGTGGTTACATAATAGCGACATCAGACCAATCACTGGACGTTTCGAAAGCGCGTAGAATATTTTAAATTAAGATACATTTCAAGTACATGTATTTTTACTATATATTTTTTTGTATGTAGAAATTATTTTTGAAATCCTGAACCAATTTTGCGTTTGAAAATGACAAAGTTATATTTATTTAGATTTGAAAATAATTCCCATTTGGGGTAAAACTTTACTCACAATGAGCTGTTGTTAAGTGTCGTCGTATTACACTAAAGTTCGAAATGAGTGAAGCTTACATTATTGTAAGTATTTAGAAGTCACTGGAAATACATGCTTTTTTTCATGTTGATATTTAATAATTGGTACGTACAATTTCTAATATATATTATTTCATTATAAGCACTAAATAACCGGGGCCAAATTTAAGATTAGCCACAAAAGACCCGGACATTAGGACATGTGATCTGGGAGCGCCCTTTTTTTTCCTCTTTCCCCCTTCCTTTCCTTTGCACGGTTATTATCTGGGCGGCTAGTTTTATTTTGGGGTACAAAGTTGAAGGGAAATTGTATTAGGGGTACACGAATAAAAAAAAGTTGATGATCACTGCTCTAGTTGATCGGAACACCCCCAACTTATAGATTATCTCTGAACTTTACTTTAACATTATGTTTAAGCTAAATTTTGATTCAAATATTAGTTTCCAACTACTCAAGAATTGCTGTACTCTTGTATTATTATTATTATTATCATCATCATCACCACCGCGTCCTACTACCCGTTCGGTGTAACGCTTAAGTACTAATTACGCTAATGGGTTAGGAATGGGGAAGGTTGAATATAGAGGAAGTGAACCCGCATTTGTGTGAAATTTGGGGGAAAACCTCCTCCAGTTCACCTGATCGAGTCTCGAACCTTGATCTCACCGTCCTCGACAGGCTAGCTCAACACAAAACTAGCATTTTGTAAGTGTAATGTTATGTAATTTTCGGCGTCGTTATTGTCTGTTTTAACTTTCAGAAATGTTTATGCTGCAAAATTTCCCTGCGTTTCTTTGGCAGCAGAAAAAAGGTAAATATTAACAAAGGCCGTGGCCTTGAAACATAATAAATAATGTCTTCAAAATGAATATGCCAACTAAATCCATAATTTTCAATTGGACTTGCAGCAAAATGCAATTGACGCTTTATTAAATCATCCAGCTAAAATTTGATTACCACAGTACTAAATGTCCTTACGTGCCACCAACGATATCGCCCAGCTCCGCTTGTTGTGCGTGTGGCAACACTGCAGGGTTCTCTGTAGGAGCGGACTACATTCATTGAGCGGGTTCTGGAATGAAAGTGGAATTCGATCCTCCGCCCTCCCCCTCCCTCTCCAACATGGCGTGGCTGTACGGTCTGGCTGGAAGAGGATGTTGCCAAAGTTCCATGGCTATTCTGCTTGACTGGAAGAGGAAATTACCAGTTCCTCATGTGCTACATGGCAGGAAAGGGGTATTTTCACCGTTCAAATGATGTGCTACATGGCTAGAAGGGGATATTCTCACACTTACAATCATGTGTATGTGCTACATGGCTAGAAGGGGATATTCTCACACTTAACAATCATGTGTATGTGCTACATGGCTAGAAGGGGTTATTCTCACAGTTACAGTCATGTGCATGTGCTAATGGCTACAAGGGGATATTCTCATATTTACAGCCGTATTGCTGCTGATTTGGTCTGTGCAACACACCTGTGAAGGACTATTTTCATAGCCTCATTTATATCTTTACCGCGGAAAATCTGGCTTTTCAGTATAAGTTAAATTACTCATCGGCGTACAACCCGAATGTGTAGTAAGACGCGGTGCAAAAAAAAAAGAAGTCGATGAAGATAAAAACTCCTCACTTCAATATTATAGCTCTATAATAAATCCATCAAAATGTAACGCTATCTACATCAACTTTTAAATTTATTATTTTGATTAAATACTGCCTCAAATTCCCGGGTTCAATATTGGAAGTTGACCTTAAATTCATTTAATTTAGTTTTTTTTTGCACCTCGTCTTAGTACCTCTCTAAGCTATATGCAAATGTACTACTACGCTAATGAGCTAGGGATGAGGAAGGTTGAATTTATAGGAGGTGTACCCGCATTTTCATATAGGGAGAATGGAAAATTATTTAGGGAAAACACCCTCGGTACACCCGACTGGGACTCGAACCACGATCGCCCTGTCATCGGCAGTCTAGTCTATTGTGAGAGTGACACCCTAGACTATGCGGCCACCGAAGCAGGGGTTGATATAGTTATTTTAAAGTAGGCCTACTTATTGTAACGTTGTTTTAACATCCACTCCTAAACCCCTAGTTCAAACATAAGTCTGCCGAGTATTAAATACATTAATTTAATGGATAAAAATTAACTATTAAATACAGTTGCTGTTGAACCTTATTTGATTTTGAGTTTGGGGAAGGAGGCGAGAGGGGGTTCATAAAAAATGCGTTTTTCCGGGCTTGGCTTCCAAAACCACAAGGGGCATGAGAGCATTTTCTCCGGCAAATATTTGAAAATTTGACAGGCTTTAAAGCTAGTCCAAGAAATTTTTGAAAATTGAATTCTTCTAGAAGCTATATGAAGTGTTCTTAAACCAACTAGCTATTCAGACTATAGTTGTTCTTGCCTGGATTTTTTATACTAAAGATGCATCTAGAAGTTTTTTGAAGTGGTCCTTCGCTGTCTTTATATATATATATATATTTGGAGTTTGATACAAGGATATTTTTAATGATAGAGAATATCAGAGGTGAGTAAAATAAACTAGAGGATGGCAAATTAATTTACTCCAGGAAGGGGTAAATTCTTTTCAGAGGGGGTTTGAGGGTCCTGTTTCACCCCTACTCTCACATTACATCGCTCTGATTAAATAAACGTATTTAAGCTTTAATATTATATTTCCACATCCTACATTCTTTAATTTACTTCCTCACAATTCCTTAGATGATTAAAAGTGTGGACACGTTTTAAAACCCTAATCTAATAGGCCAGCGTTTTTCAAACTGCCTTGCGGAACCGGAAAAATCTATGGCAGAGCCATTTTAGAAAATTCGTTATTTGTTTTTCTCACTATAATATATCATTAGTAATTAGGATTGCCAATTTAGCCAAAGGCGCCGCCAGAGCATGTGATGTTTTCCTTTTGTTTTAAACTTGTAAAATTTAACTGCCTCTTGAATTTTCATAATATTAGCATTTAACATTTTTATGGGGGTTAAAGAATGTATTATTTCTGGTACAAAGGCTCCATTGGTTTATAAGGTTTGGGAAACCCTGTTATAGAGTATATGTTTGTGTGAGCTAGGCTCTGGCAAGGCCACAAAAGATATACAGGCTTCAAGGCTCGTTTCATGACGTCACAGCACGCGCCCAGCCACCACTAACTGCATGGCAGTATACGGCGCTCCTAATAAGTATGTTCTGACCACACAATTCTTTAGTCTACAGTCTACACCTTAATAGAGCATTAATATTTAATGATATCACTTTAACTTTATTATCTTTTTGTGTTTAGTGATTTATAAGTATTTAGGGGGTAATATAAAATAAGTCAATATTTTGAACAAAGTAAATCTAATTGTATGTCACTATTCTTTGTAAGCCATTGCAAATGCAATTGTTTAAACGGTTAAACTAGGAACTACATTTTTCAACTTTTTTTTTTATGACTTCTCTTTTGTGCCTGAGGACCTATGTTAGCCTTTTAACATTTTCTCTTTAGTCATTTTGCTGTAGTTTTTTTTAGCATTACGTTACTAAAAAAATAATACATTTATCAATTAATAAAACCTCACTGTTTTTACAACACTCGATATTTACATTTTCTAAAAGTATCAATTATCATTTTAAACAAAATATTTATTTGGGATTGTCAATTTAAAAATACTGCCTCGTATATCTCCCCAATTAGTACATTGAAATCTTTAAACCCAATAAATAAAATCTTAGTTACGAAGTATAAAGGATATTTTAGGCACCCTCAATCAATAACATTGAAGTAACAATTTTCCTGTCTTAAAAAAACTTCTGAATGTACACTTTAACTTAAATTTAAGTACTAACGTCAACCATGGCACATACATTCTTTCAAATGCTATTGTTAATATATCCACCTATATACACAAGCCCCAACAAGTCGTTTTAAAACATATAAATGTTATTTACTTCTAAATATAAATTTTCAAAACTCAAAAGATTTGGCTAACTTCAGTGCTGCCACAGTTAGAATAACTTATGTCCTCTCCAATAATCATGTTCCTGACGGAAATTTCATCATGTTTTGAAGAATAAGCTTTTATAACATTGAAGGTTTTTAATTTTTAGTTTTCTTTCCAATTCGAGAAGTTGCGTAGCAGAGAAGTTATATAGCAAGCGCTCAGGTATGCTCAGGTCAGGCGCGTTCATGACACGGCGGCTTGAGTGGAGGGGGAACCTTGAGGCCTGTATATCTATTGTGGCCTTGGCTCTGGATTGAGAGCTAGCAAATAACTGCTCACAACTAAGATGTCAAAATAATACAAGTGAAACTACCCTCAAGTACGAGATGAATTTAACTATGCATCTGAGTAGAAATTGTTTTTCTTATTCCAAACTGACTTTAATAAAATGTTTTTAATTAACTAGATGACTTTAGTTTGGGTGTGCTGAAACCAGTGTCAAAAGTATATGTTTTATTTGGTTGAGAACACCAGCTTTCTATCCAAGGCGTACATCTCAACGTATTTAACTGATATAATTTTTATTTAAAGTGTCCGTGTAGCAGAGTGAATTAAAAAAACTTATCATCTTTTGTGAGTGGTTTTTATTGAGATTTATATACCCCGCAAACCTCCCCCATTTCAATCTCCTACACACCCGAGGATATCATTAACACCTAAGTACTCACGATTATAATATTATAACTTTGTCATATATTATTATTAGCACCACGTCTTACTACCCGTTCGGTTTATATACTCACGCTAATGTATATTGGTAGGGTGATTGTGAGATGAAATGGAGGACCTACAGTTTAACGTGGAACCCGAACCACGGTGAAGGCCTGGCATTCCCCACATTCACAAGTTGTGATTAATACACGTCTTTTAAGAGTTGAAGGAAGGGTTTGGCAATCAGATAAATCTGTTTCGGGACCGAGTACTGAACCCCGGACCCCAAGAATAGAAGTCTGACACCTTACCCCTGGACCACCAGGTCACCTATGTAATATACTATACGTGAGTTAATATGATTGATAATAATCAAGTCATATCCAAAAACAAATGCTTTGTATTGTTCAAATAAAAATTAAAGCCTTTCGAAAATAGCTTTTGTATATTACGCATTTAGGCCTGGGCCAATAAATAACACTTGCGGCTGGTTGCTAAACGGTAATTATTCAGTGCCTTAGTTCAGAGATCATATGTATGCAACAAAAGGTTATTGTGAGTCTAATCCGTGGTATAAAAAATCACTAACGAAACTTAAATTCTCTGATTATCATGTTTATAGGAAACACAAGTTTTAATAACTGAATGTGTTTTTGCATATTTATTTTATAGAATATTAAAATTAATGTGTATGTTTAATATATTTATTTAGAGTGTGACTTATTTTAAATGATATAAGGTCCTGTAATTTATGGAGTCTTCATATAAAGTTTTTAAATGCCAATTCAGTGAAGTTCTAAAGCAACTACAAGAGATAAATTAACTTTTCCTTATTCATTGCATGAATAAAATTTGAAGTGTACATCATAGTAAAAGTAAAAGATTGACGATTAAAACTAAAATTTAAATTTGTTTTGGTTTGTTTTTATTCTTTCAGTAATTTTCATAAAATATTTTTCAAGCATTAATGAATGCTTTTGATTCAATGTATTGGCCAAATTGTTATAGAGAGCTTGATGTAATCGCATTAGTTTTGTATTTATAATTTGATACTTCCAATTAATGCAGCAACAATACACTCCACTAGAATAAAGTTTGATTTTGGTTCAAATAAAATATTGTTCCAGTAAATGTATTTAGATTAATTTGCTACATATCTCATAGTAATATTTCAACAGCTCTTGAAAATTCTTCATGAGCATATTGATATTTGATCAAAAATATTTTAAATAAAAAAAGATCTAGTTAAATTCCGTGAATTCCATGACAATGATTCAAGAACGGTAGATATATATACTATAAATGATATATATTACTATAAATGAATTTACCAGAACAAATGTTATTTATTTAGCCCTAAATGGTTGCTTTTATTATAAAAATATACCTGTGCTTTCATTCCGCCTTAAAGTGATAAACGAATATTTTCTGTTGAATTGCAATGAAAATATTGTGAATCCGTCAAGTTGATCATTGATAAGCATTGAGGCATAATTTAATGCTTCTTAAGTTTTAAAAATAAGTGTTATAGCAATCATTAGTTTTATGAAAGTAAATATTATTCGAATTCGTAAAGACGACTAACGGTCAGCAAGGAAGAAAGAATCTTTTGTTATTGTTTACCTTTCCCTAACTAATATTTTGTAAAAGATTACAAGATAAGCATTTAAAACCTTAACTATTACTAACACTCGTCACAACGTCAATACCTTACATTCAAACTATAGAATCATTAAATTGTGTCAATCCCTAGGTAGACATGTTAGAACAGTGTCTGGCCAAGGTAGACCTGCGTGCCCAATAACACTGATATGTTATTTTTTCTTGTAAATTGGCCGTGCGTTCACACACTTCTCTTTCACGTTTATTTCCTAACGTATGCGTGGCATCTCCACTTTTATTTCATCCGTACTATCCCTCCCACCACCCGCCTCACCCGCGGATAGCGACCCTCATCAGCCGGCTCCCTGCCCAAGTACGTTTCGTCCAAAGCTCGCTTTTAAAGCTTTAAATTTGAGCTCGGGTCGGAATGGTGTCCGAATCCTCTGGTGGGGAGATATATTGGCGGTGAATACGTGTGCTTTGGGACCTGAACTGAGCATTAACTGGTTTCAAACAACGTCGCGAGGGTTTGCTAAAGCTTAGCTTGAGGCTGGTGTGCTGCGATACCACGGGCCAGCTAAGCTGGACTGGAGTCGACTATATTTTACACCTCCTCAACTTCTCTGGGACCCTGTCTAGGTGGGATAGTATGGTCACTGTAAATAGCTACAATAAATACAAATACAGGGTAGCCAGCCACTGATCGGAAAAACCGTGATCTTTCTATGCTTAAATTTTGTGCCGGGAAAAAACCAGGGGAAAAAAATCTTGAATTAGGCCGTTTTTCGGGAATTTAAAGGCGAAGACCAACTCTAAATACCTTTTAGGGAATATAAATGTCAAAAATAACATACCGGTATCTAAAAAAAGCGATGGTTCACTCTAAATAGCTTTTAGGGGTATCCAAATTTCGAACAACCACTAACCATTCAAAATATCTTGAAGAGGAGTTTATTTTCAAAAATATTCCAGACGAAGATATCTCAAATAACTTCTAGGGTGATTCAATTTTCAAACATTTTCCGAGGCTGAGGTAGCCCGGGATTCCCCTTTGACCTGACGGAAAATTAGTTATAACACTTTTTCTCATCCCTCGTTCCGCCCTGCACACATAAGGTTCCCGGCTCGTGACCAAGCATACGTCACAATTGTATTGCCTTTCTGATCCAGACCTTAGCGAAAGTGCAATAAACATGTGGAATAATTACATGGTTGTACCCTGGATTTTTTTAGGAGGAAAGGAGGGCTAATGTACCGCCCCACTCTCTCAATATTCTTTTAGTTTCGGCCACAATAGACTAAAAAACGTATAGCCAAAGGAAATAATTATATGAAAAAGTAAAACATTTGCAAGTTAAAGAAATATTTGAATTATTTATTCAAAATAGCAACAACAATAAGTTGCATGGCCTTACAGGTCTTAAGTATAAGTATAAGATTATTTGGGGTGGTATTTTAAAAGCTGGCTGGTTCTATTATTATTCCTATTGCAGGATGTCTATGAATATTAGCTTGCTTAGGGACGGGTAGTAACATTGTCATATTAGCAGTCCACGCTAATGTTACACCAATACTTTCTCTCGTGCGCGATGGAGTCTTTCAAAAAGAGATGGCTATTATTATTTTTAACAAAGTCCCATTTTGAAGTAATTTAAGGTGTGTTTTTTTGACATATTTGATGTAGTTGTTATTGTGTAGGACTTAAATATTCTACTGACCAAGGTATTGACTAGAAATTCTTATTAACAAAACTTGCTAAAATACAAACATTTGGTGGCATGTTAGACACATCTTTTATCAAACATTTTCACTCATAATTATTTGTTCAAAAGTCCCACAACCTGTGGAAAAACCTTTTTTAAGAATTGGGAAATTTTTGGCCACGAAAACAGTTTTATTCTAGGGGTCTTTCTACAATTGGAGTACAGGCTCTTATGGACAATACCATCTCTTTCTTGCCCATTGGTTTTTCCCCATAAGCGCTGTCCTTTTTCTACCCAGAGGAGTTGCCATTTTATAACTTAAAAATGAATATCGTTGCCTATATAATTGCTATATTAAAATAACATTCATTTATGCATCTATTGAAATAAAAATTAACATTATATCTCAGTTTCACTAGTTTCCAAATATTTCACTCCATAAGTTTAGTTCCACTTGTGTGGTGGCTATAGTGTTAATGATCATAAACAACGACTGCAAAGTTTGAAATGGATATATTATACGAGGTTAAAAAATATTTAAAATAAAACATGAAAATATTATTTTGCAAAAAACATTTCTACTTTATTTTATAATATGGATATATTAAGTGAAAGAAATTATAAAAGTAGTTCAAATTTACACTGGCCAAGCTTGAATAGTCAGTATCTGCAGTCTAATCTATTGCGAGAGTGATTGATACCTTTGCCCATGCGGCCATGAAGCAGGTTGAATTTAGTTGCATTTGCCGAGACGATGTTAAATATTAAAAAATATATTAATTTATTTTGAGCATGCGCATGAGTCATGGTCGTTTGTTGCCTGCTACGCTGGTCTAGGATGTTTGGTGTATTTGACCATGTAGTATCCTATCTTAGTTGAGACCACCCTTATAACGTTACTTTCTGTCCTACATAATATACAAATTGATCAGACTTTAAAGCTTTGTATTTACACGGTTTGCCGCAATAAGAGCTACCGCTGTAATAGTTGAATATAGTTATTAAAGGAAATATTACATGATATAACAGCTGCTACTGTTTTAGACAAACACACTAATACATCTTTAATGTAATTTGGATGAATAAATAAATATATTATTTTTATTGTATGAATCGGGGATGGGTGAGGGGGGGGGGGGATCAACACATTGCTGTTTGATT
>CABEEJ010000114.1:27039-47146 GCA_901482245.1 Timema douglasi
ACACACACATATATATATATACTGTTACAAAAAAAAAGGGCGCCATATCGTCTCGGGCCTAGGGCTTCCTCAAACCTAAATTCGCTACTGGACAAAATCTTTGGTACCTTCATTCCATTGTGACTCGTGGTCATTTATTGAACTAGATATGTGATTTGCTTCCTTCATTTCATTGTGACTAGTGATAATTTATTGAAATTGTTGATACGCTCATCCCATTGTGACTTCGGAGGTGGTTTATTTAATCATAGATGAAACTTTATTTGTGTTCACAACAAAAAACTGGCTGATATTCTTTTCAAGCTATAATTTTTAGAAATAACTCTTTATACTGAGTGTCACCGTGTTTCAAACTACACACTTAAATCTAGACTATACATAGTCTTGCCTAAAACTTAATTAGATTATACATATGGTTTTGGTATTTGCTTGCACTTCTCATGCAGTATGTAATAAATTGATTTTATACATTTTCTCTAATACAAATATGTTTATTGTATCTTTAAAAAAAAGTATGTGTCGTAAATGTTAGTAGATCCAAGCTTGTTTTATTATGAGGTAAATAAATAAAATAACTATTACTGAAGTGTGTACCTGAACTATATTTTATTTTAGGTATAACCATATATAGATAAATGTTATTTTTTATTAATTTTAAAAGTTTAGCTAGTTTCACAATGTCACTGTAAAATACATTAATAAAATGTTCAATGAAAAGTACTTAAACTATTATTTTATTAGATTTGGAAAATTGAAAAATGACACCTGGGCACGGGAATTGAACCGGGGACCTTTGACTTAGTACGCCAATGCTCTTACCACTGAGCTATCCAGAATTCGTCTCGTGCCCAAGGTCATTCTTCACTCATATTTTAAGGCAGAGTCTATGATGAATAGCTCCTGGATAGCTCAGTGGTAAGAGCATTGGCGTACTAAGCCAAAATTCCCGGGTTCAATTCCCGTGTCCAGGTGTCATTTTCAATTTTCAGAATATGATATCTAGATGGAGTAATCCTCAATAAAAAGCATAAATAATATATTTGGCTATTTGATTTTTTATTTGATTTTCAACCTAAAATATCAGACATGAACATTCTGGAATAACTATCCCAAACATTTTTGATTTTCAAAAGTCCCACATCATTATTGGCGATTTTATATATATGTAGTGGTTGATTTATAAAATTTGAGGTACTTGAAGGTCTTCCCCCCTCCCCTTCGCGGAATTAAAAAAAAGCTTCAAAAGACTTGTTTTCAAGCCATTATTTTCTTCTAAAAACAGCAGATGTTTTAAAATACATCATAATGGGATTGTGTTTGAATGAATTTCGTGTTAGCCTTAATAGCGGTACCGGAACGCCGTTCCGCCGCGTTCCCTCAGAAGTTAAGCACAGTTTACATATAAAGGTAGAGTGTATGTATCAAAAGGAAGGGGTAGGCTATGTAAGGCGGGGCTAAATGTTGTAGATGGTTGTGTGAAAAAGGGAAACATTCAGAGTTTTAAGAAGAAAAGAGCGTGTACGGCTTGGTGTAGGCTATGTTGTTGAAGCTGTGGGAGTATAGTATGCAAGGGGAGAAGTGTTGAAAAAGTTATTATTGAGGATGGATTAGTTACGAAGGTTTTTTTTTTCTTTTAGCTAAATGCAGTTTTTTGCCTACACTGTATGGAAAAGTTGGGATCAGGTATGTAGCCTATGTATAAAGTATTTGTGTTTGCAAATGCCAGATGTTTTCATAAATGGGTCTTCATAATTTAGTCATAGGCCCACATGAAACGTATTCACACTTAACACAAATATAAGTGCGACAAATTCCAACAGAAGTATAACTATTCTTAATTGGTTTATTTCATTTTTTTTAAAGATAAGCTACTCTGTATTACCTGCCTCGGCCTTTCCTTCTGCTGATTGGCTGTTCATTCCTGACCTTCTGCTTGCTAGACTTGCTAGATATTTTTTCAATATTGGCCTTCTTCTGCTGAGTCTTTCTGTACCACTTTCCTCATTAACAGCTGTTGTTTTTCCGTACCCCCTCCCCCTTTTTTAGTCATAACTCTTAAGCCATATTAGATGCACAAATCTAGACTTAGAAAATCCATGAGAAATTCAAGATGCATATTTATCATGTGAAATACTAATAGTCAAGGTTCAAGTGATACTAGTATAGCCCTAAAAACAACTTGTACTGCAGCATAACCTCTCATAAAAGGTCCGCGTTTACTGTCTGTTGAAAGTGCTCGTAACCTGCTCCACTCCCGGCATTTTATTAACATTGCTCTTTTAAACAACTGCTGCGGGGCAATAGTGGCCCTTGTCACCTTAGCTTTGTTTCTAGACAGAATTTGCCAGTCTAACACAAATTATTTGAAATACTCAGTAATTTAGCTCGTTGGTTCACAAATAAATTGATCCACACTAACCAGTTTACTGTTTAAAATTCTACGAGTATTCCAGTACAATACATTAATACATATTGCTATAAGATATGCTTTGTTAATTTTAAAATGTATGTTAATACAAAGCACATCAAACCTTTAAGTTTGTAACGGTTCAAGTTATTTATATGGCATAAAATGTTAATTAAGTGGATTTTGAGTCGCTAAGGTTAATTTATACTTTAAAATTGAAATACAGGTTGAAACGTTTGTCCAGCACCGTTGGGACCTGACCGGCGTCGGTCTATACTATTTATTATATTCTATATATCATAATATAATATTATACATCATCGTATTGTTTCTGCATTTATATATTATTGTTTAGTAAATATTTCAATTTTTATACTATTAATATTTTATATTATAATATATACATTTAATTTTGATAAGGTTAACCTAATATAAGAATGTAGCTACTATATTCGATTTTATTATTATTATTATAAATAATAATATATTCTAACTTATTTAAAGATACTTCTCGTGCCAACAATTGTAATGAAAGATTATACATATTATTTTTGCATATGGTCCTATAGTGGTTAATTATTTTATTCTTGGAGGCCACCTTATTAATGGATAAAATAATTATATATATTTGAAGGAGAACGACGAGGCTTTATTCTAAAACTCTTATTGAAAAATTGATTTTATTTGTAGCTGTTAAGAATTGTCCTTTGTAAGAGCATAATTAATTTAAGGTTTATTCCGGCATGAGGTTAACCCACGTTTGTACATTTCCTTGGAAGTCAAGAGTATTGGGTTGCCATCCTGTTGAGAGTAGCATATAGCTTATAAAGCTTGCAACCTGTTTTCGAGTGAGCACGGTGCTACCGATGGACCTTCCTGGCTGGTGAACATCGAGATCAGCATGTTTATGTGTGCGAATAACACACGCTTGTTGAATGTTGGAAGCCATACTGAGTACACGCGTGGCTGTATCTAGCACGTCTGACGAAATGACGATATAAAATGTGGTCTGGTAGTTCACCCCGCCGGAGGGTCGATCGCGGGTCTACAGAAAGGTTGCGAGACCGTTATCGTGCCTGCTCCCTCGTCACGGGAGATCTATCTGGTGACTCATGTAGTAATTTAGCATCTGACTTGATTAGTAAATATATCATATTGGACTAACTCGCAAGTCTCATTCCCCACGAACCATCCATCCCAACCCCTACCGCTCGGGGTCCATCCTGACCATGTAAGTCCCTAAGGTGCCACGGTAGTGCTGTAGTAGGGTACCGGGCACCCAGATAAAACCAGTGACCTTACACAGCTTTGTCAGAAGTAAGATAGGGACGTTACAAAGTGGTGACAGAAGTGAGGATCGGGTCTTAGCAAAGTGTGTCCAAAGTGAAGACTGAGTGATTAAGTGTTATCAAAAGGGATTCAGTGATGTGTAAGTGATAACCTGTCGGGACATAATTGAAATATTATAAAACTGATGTCAAAGTTAGCTGAGTAGATGTTCCGTTACGCGTTCTTCTATCTTGATTATACTAGGTGTGGAAGAAAGGCGATATGAGCTGATAAAACTTTGTACCGCAAGGCACGAACGGAGTGATAATTGCACATTTGTTATCATGGCTACCCCCCAGTAAGATTAGAAGGGCGAGATGTCGACTTACAAACAGCCATAAATCGTTTAATGACACAAATTCGTGATTTAAAAGTAGAAAACGAAACTTTATGGCAATATCGTAGGGACCATGCTGCTAATACGAGTCAGGGAAACGAATCAATAGCAACCACCATGTGTGTTAGGAATTTCTCTCTTATTCCTAGTATACCAGTATTTCAAGGCAGGGCAGAGGATAGTGTGAACACCTTTTTCGCAAAGTTAGAGTTGTCAGCTGAACTATGTGGGTGGACTGATAATGAAAAATTATCAGTAGCCAAATTACGGGTTTCAAGGGACGCACAGGATTTTACCTTGTCGCATAGTGAATGTAGGAAAGATATGACTTATGAAGCCCTGAAACAAGTGCTTGTAAAGCGGTTTGAGAGGAAGAATACTACCAGGTGTTACCGAGAACAGCTGACCCGAAGCAAGTTACGTTCGGATGAAACTGTAGAGCAATTCGCGGATAGAATAAGAAAAATCAACGTCAATACGTTTGATTTAGGGGCTAGTGAAGAGGGTAATGCTGCAATAAAGTTTGAGGCTTTTATAAATGGCTTGTCTGGAGAATTAGGTAGATTGACACAGCTTTCAAAACCTAAATAGTTCCAAGACGCATTATTATTATTATTATTATTATTATTATTATTAGCACCGCGTCTTACTACCCGTTCGGGCTATATGCACTTACGCTAATGTGTAATGGTAGGGTGATTGTGAGATGAAATGGAGGACCTACAGTTTAACGTGGAATCCGAACCATGGTGGAGGCCTGGCATTCCCCACATTCACAAGATGTCTTGTCAGAGGTGAAGGAAGGGTTTGGTAATCAGATAAATCTGTGCCGGGACCGAGGATTGAACCCCGGCCGCCAGCACAGAAGTCAGACACCTTACCCCTAGACCACCAGGTCACCAAGACGCAATAGTATCCGCAGTGGACATAGAAGTGGACCGCCGACCAGTTGAAGACAGACGAACTGAAAAACGCGTTTTTACGAACTACAATGAGATTAAATGTCATAAATGTAGGAGATACGGTCATTTAGCTAAAACTTGTCTAATCACCAAGTTAGTTTGTTTCCATTGTCGGGACAAGGAGCATATATCCTAATTTTGTAGGAAAAGATTTGAAGGGAAGAAACCTCCCCCAAACGATCAAGGGATTGGGCCAAGCCACAACCCCCAGTCCAAATAAAACTCGTCCCTGTAACTTCCACTGACAGTGAAGACACTGGTGTAGAAGAGCTTATCGTTCTTGCAAACTATGAGGGAAAACAATGCAGGTTGTTAGTCGATACTGGAGCTCAAGTTTCAATAATGTGGCAAGAAGTTGTGGGAAATAGAGGTATTTCCCAACCTAAGTACGAAATTGCGGGTCTAGGAAGACAAAGAATTTCAAATTTGGTAGAAAAATCTCTGACTATATAAAGTTAAACCACGATAGCTATGTTGTAAATGCACAGGTTGTAAATACCAGCTGCCATCGCTATGAGGGCATACTTGGATTGGATTTTTTGTTGTTGAAAAACCAGGCGTTTTTTAACGTAGAGAAACGGAAATAGGGCCCCAACGAACTAATGCAGTTGTAAATATGAGATTAGCTACCTCATACTGCTCTGTGGAAATGGTTCCGATTCTAGTACGTTTAATGCACACTGAAGAAATGCCCCCGGGCGCAAGAAAGATAATTCAAGCTGAAGTTAAACTCCCCGAAGTCATTGACGAAAAGTTACTTTTAGTAGAACCAGTTGTACAAAGCAATACACTGGAAGATAAACACTGTTATGAGGTTAGAAGTGTTAGTGTTGCCATAAAGGCAAGGAACAAGCTCAGAGTTCCTATAAGTGTTGTCAATATGAGCCCTGTGGCTGTCCAAATGCCACGAGGGGCGGTAATTGTTAGCGTTTGTTATGTAAACTGAGATGTCATCTGTTGTGAAAAAATACTCATGTAGGAGTTTGTATGCTACGTGCCTTATATAACCTCAGGGTAAGGGTCAAAATGAAGTTGTACGAGCTTGTGAGGTTAAGGAGACTACAACCCCTAAACTCGAAGCTGCACTGAATCGAAAACTAAATCATTTGTCAGAGGAAGATAAAAACATTTTTAAGCCTATTTTACGACATTTTAAGGATATCTTTAGGGAAATAGATAATTTACCTGCTACCCAATTAGTACACCATCGAATACATATTAGAGATGTGAAGCCTATATCACAGAAACCATACAGAGTACCTTATCATCAAAGAGCCCTAATTCAAGACATGGTTAAGAACCAGTTAAAGGCTGGATTTATCAAACCTAGGGAAATACATGATCCACCATGGAGCTCTCCTATAGTTATTGTAAAAAATAAGTCTACAACAGGACAGCCAGAATTCCGATTTTGTGTTGACTATAGACGTTTAAATGGAGTACCTAACCCAGACCTTCATCCCCTACCTAATTTAGTGGAAACGATTGAAAACATGTCTAAATGTTAAGTCTTTTCGTGCCTGGACATGACCAGCGGCTATACACAACTGTGTGTTCATCCCGACGACCAATAAAAAAGGGCTTTCATAATTACAACAGGGGTGTACAAATGTGTTAGAATGCTTTTTGGTCTCAGAAATGCCCCGGCTACGTTCCATAGACTGATGAATGGTATAATGTATGGGTTAACACCTACTCAAACATTAGTTTACCTAGATTACATAATATTATAGCAAAGATATGGTAGAACATACTGAAAGACTGCGGGCAGTTTTGAATCGGTTGCATCAGGCTAATATATCCTTTAATATTGATAAATGCCACTTCGCGGCTTCTCAGGAACATTACCTAGGTCATTATATAAGTCATGAAGGACTAAAATGTGATCCTCAGTTAGTCGGAAGCCGTCCGAAACTACCTCATTACGAAAAACGTCAGAGAACTTCAATCATTTTAGGGTTGTCAAACTTTTGTCGTAGGTTCATTGAAAACTATGCCAGGAAAGCGTAGCTCCTAACTAAACTACTAAGCAAAGGAGTAAGGTTCGAGTGGACTCCAGACTGCAGTGACGCTATGGAATCTTTAAAAAACGCATTGACTTCGTATCCTTTATTAATTTTCCCTGATTTTGAAAAACCATTTATCTTGCCTACAGATGCTAGCAACTATGTACTTGGTTATGTGTTATCCCAAGAGGTTGAGGGTAAAGAACACCCTGTTGCTTTCGCATCTCGCCAACTAAAAAAGCAGAAATTAACTATAGCACTACGGAGAAAGAACTTCTAGGAGTCTTGTGGATTGTCAATAAATTCCGTTGCTACCTACTAGGCAAACCCTTCACAATAATTACGAATCATATCGCTCTTAAGTGGTTATTAGGTCTGAAAGACTCTAGCGGTCGTTTAATGAGTTTGAGTTTACGTCTTAGTGAATATGTAAACACGGTGTGTCATCGACCACGAAAATTCCATGGAAATGCTGACGGACTAAGTAGAAAAATAAGAACCATCGAACTCAGTACCCAAGAGGACCTAATAGAGCAACAATCTCAAGGTGCCAATTGTCAAATTTGGAGAAACAACCCAAGTTTCCAGGAGGTTAATGGCTTTTTCGAGAAACAAAGTACGGAAAGCACATTGTGATACCCGAGTCAAAACGTGATGAGTTAAAAAGAATACACGACTCAGTTTTAACCAAATCACAGTGTAAGAGAACTACGAACTACAGTGTGGCATGAAATTACTGGTGGCCGAAGCGACGTCATGATGTAGATAACTTCGTCCAACGATGCGTCTCTTGCAATCAAAGAAACAAATATCGAAAAACAAAAGCACCACTACAAGAACTACCCGAAACAAACACTCCGTTTGAAAGAATTGGTTTAGATATAGTCAGTCCCTTACCAAAAACCAGACAACAATAAGTATATTTTGACGATGATTGGCCATTTTTCTAGGTATTTAGTGATGATACCTATATCTGATTAGAGTGCAAAGACCATAGCGAGGATGTTTATTTTCTACTGGGTGTTGAAGTTCGGGACACTCTTATTTCTTATCAGTGACCAGGGTTCGAACTTCATGTCAGAACTAATGGTGCGAGTTTGCAAATTGCTCAATGTCACTAAACTTAGAACTACCCCAGCACATCCGGAGGGAAATGGCCGCGTTGAACGCGCACACCAAACAATTTCTAAAATGCTGAGTCATTTTGTAAATAGCCGACATGATAATTGGGGTATAATTTTGCCTCATGTCGTTGCAGCCTATAACACCAATCTACATTCAAGCACAAAAATGACTCCGTATGAAATTGTTTATGGGCAACCAATGTTGACTTTGTTTGATTCTGTGACGCTTCCGCTGAACTCAAACGAACACGTGAGCGATCTTGCTGAAAAACTGCCAAGTGTGGAAAATTGTCAAGAAAAATCATCTAGCGTTCCTTCAACAGGCAGATCAGTATAATAAGAAGAGTGTAGTGTCCAAATACCGAGTTGGTGACTTAATTTATCTTTCTAATCCAGTTCTAAAATGTGGTCAAATAAAGACATTCCAACTCCAGTATAAAGAACCATATTTAGTGTTAGAAGTGTTGTCACCGGTAACCATTAAGGTACAGCTGCCCTTTCGCACTGTTATTGTTCACACAAATAGGGTTAAGCCATATTTGGGTAAGTTATTCCCTGTACCTAGTGATAGCGACGCTGAGGTGCGGGCGAGAGGTCGTCTGAGGAAGACTCCACTGGTTCCCGAGGATCCCAGTAGGTCACGTGGTGGCCCTAGCAGCGGTTCGAGGTGCGATGCCAGCCGACCCCGTCCAGTCACGCGAGAGAGCAAGCCTGCCAAGAGAAAGGACACCAACCCCCCAGCATTATCGGAGCACCCCTCCCATTTTTATAACCACCGAAGGCGCAAGCAAAATGTTCGCTTTAGTGTTTTATTTTTGTGAATTTTCCAATGCTTTAAATGAAGCAACAAAAATTAGCGAATTACCTAATGGAGTCATGTTTGAGAAGAAAGGAAACATAGTTTTATCTGATAAGCTTTAAATTATTAGTAAATTTTGACTTGATGGAATTAAATGTAGAAAACAAACTGATCACCTTGGTAAACAAAACTGTTTTTGGCACTCCTGATTCTGATGATTTGTATGAAATTAATCAAAAACTTGAAAGTTTGGACCAAGATGTTGATGTTATTTCTAATATGAATAAGCATATTTTAGTAATGAGATATTTATAATACAGAGTTACAAACAATTCAAAATTCATCCAACAGCTTGCTAAAGAATATCTTTCTAATTTCAGTGTTATTTATAGTGAGCTCATCAAGAGTGTAGATGGACTACTAAGTTCTATACACGTAATTAACTCTCACGTTGATTTAAACATTGTATTGCTAAGGGTAAGTGAATGTATGTCAAGTGCTAGATTAGATCTTATTAATCTAAGACAATCCATAGAAATAAGTTCTAACAATAAATTAAGTAGTGGACTTATAACTCCGAGTGTTTATTTGAATATTTTACCTTCAACAGAAAAGAAAAAAAACCTTTGACCATGTTTGTAAGAGTGAAACCAGAGTATTTACATGTTTTTTATGGACTGGCCACTCACTGTACAATTTATACTTAGGGCCAGTTTCATAGTCAAATTTAGTACGCCTCAAGTGCGGCGCTACACTAAATACAAGACGACACCTACCTAAACTAGAATGGAATGGGCCAGTTTCCTATTCGAGAACGGCCCATTCCATTGTGGTTTAGGTAGGTGTCGTCTTGTATTTAGTGTAGCGCCGCACTTGAGGCGTACTAAATTTGACTATGAAACTGGCCCCAAGTTATGATATTTTACAAATAATAATTAGTATGCCCCTATCAAATACAGATAGCTAAACTAGATTTATACTCTCCCTATGTTTTGGAAGAATATTAATAAGTATGTTCAGTATAAGTTACATGATTATATGATTATCAGTCATGATAGACGATTCTTTAATAATGTGAACGACAAAGATCTAATAAAGTGTAAAACGCATGTCGTCACAATTTGTCCTTCAAATTTTGTTCTGTATGACACGACTGTTAACAGTTGTGAAATCGATCTATTTTTGAACAGAAGTTCCAGTTTAAACTGTCTAAGAACAGTTCAAGATTTGTTAAAACCTATTGTACATCGTACAAGTACAAATGATTGGATTTCTTCAGTAAATAAACTCCTTTAGGTGAAATTTATATGCAGAACTACTCTCGACAGTATGCCTCAATATACTTTGAAATTTGAGAATAGTGGTGTCATATTAAATGCTAGTAACTGTGACATGATTAGTAGAGATTTTAAGGTATTAGCTTCAGTTCATGGTACATTGTATTTTCATAATAAATTACCCCTAATATATATTCCAAATTTAAGAAAATTAAGTTTTGAATCAAATTTAAATATTTCTAAAAACTTTAATTTTTCTAGAGAACTAGTGAACGATATTGATGCCTTTGTTAAGCAATCAATTAATCCAGTTGACTTTAATCAAGTAGTAAGGAAAATTAGGGCCCATAGCTTCAAGGAACTCCATAGGTCCTTGTCTATAGTTTTAGGCTCAACTATCATCTCTTTGGTATTGTTTGTTATTGTAGCTGTAGTAGTATTTATTTTTAAAGGGTCATTAGTTAAATGTTTTAGTAGGCCTGCTCCTAACATTGTACCCCCAATACCTACACAGGCACAGTCTATTGTTGTTACCTTGCCAGACTTGTATAGTAACTGGCATTAACCATTTAAGTTAAATAAGTGTCTCATAAATGTTCCACTTATTTTTCGGAGGGGGGTGTAATGTAATAGTATAATTATTTTAAGGTTTATTCCGGCAGGGGGTTAACCCACGCTTGTACATTTCCTTGGAAGTCAAGAGTATTGGGTTGTTATCCTGTTGAGAGTAGCTTATAGCTCATATAGCTTGCATCCTGTTGACGAGCGAGCACGGTGGGACCGATGGAACTTCCTGGCTGGTGAACAGAGATCAGCAAGTTTGTGTGTGAAAATAACACACGGTTGTTGAATGTTGGAAGCCATGCTGAGTACATGTGTGGCGGTATCTAGCACGTCTGACGAAATGACGTATAAAATGTGATATGGTGGTTCACCCCGCCGGAGGGTCGATCGTGGGTCTACAGAAAGGTTGCGAGACCGTTATCGTGCCTGCTTCCTCGTCACGGGAGATCTATCCAGTGACTCATGTAGTAGTTTAGCATCTGACTTGATTAGTAAATATATCTTATTGGACTAACTCGCCAGTCTCATTCCACACGAACCATACCAGCCCCTACCGCTTTCTATTGTATGATCTACCCAATGTATTGTGTCCCTTAGAGAAAGACAATTAACGTGGCTTGTACATGATGGGCTACACCTCATTTTTCGTTAGCCTGATTGTCAAACAACACATCATTGAGACATTTAATAGAACAGTGATAGGTCAAGAAGACCCAGTCTTATGTCCCACCTGGTCCCCTGACCTTAGTTCGTTGGACTTTATTGAATGGGATACTTAAAGGGTTTAGTGTATTCTTTTCCAATAAATGATTTAACAGAGTTACCCCAGCGAGTTGAAAACTGTCATCCGACATTTCTAATGAAGACAAGGATTGTTCAAAGAGCAGTCAACAGTTTGATTCGAAGTTGTGAATTTTTGTTGTTGGTGGAAATGAAAACACATGTAAAACACGCCTTTTGTCTTGCTGAGGGAATAAATTGGTAACATGATATAAACACACCCAAAATTTCATTTTTTATCCTAATTCTTTTATTAATTAAAGACGAAATTGCCTGTATATCTATGTGAGTTGGATTGTGGTCCTATGTTCATTTTGACTTCTCTTTCACTCATTTTAATGAGTACAGAATCCTAAATTTTCAAACACTTTTTTTTTAACATCTTGTAATACAGAAAAAACAAACTAATCTCGTCATGCAATAAATTGATGACCCCAATATTTTTATGAATTATGAAATTTAGTAAATATATACCAATAGCCAAAATTTCAATTTAAAAACGAATACATGGCATGCTATTGAACACGTGTTTCAAAATTTAAGGACAGTAATACGTTAAAATAGGTTGTTTTATAAAATAATTGCTTACATGGCTATATTGTTCTATATCAGAGATGGGCAACATACTCGTAGTTTTTAATGCAGCCACAGGTGCTACGAACGAAAAGTGAAATTTGCCACACAATGTAAAAACCGAGAAATTATATTTCTCAAACTAATACTTAAAAAGACACACTGCTAGAACAAGTTTATTCAAGACTTAGACATGTACACTTTGATTACTGAGTTACAACTGCCTATGCAAATGATGAAAAATGTTTTTATTGAAAATGCAAGATAATTTAGTGCGAAATTTTACATTTGCTTTGTTTGAATGCAGAGACGAAACGGATGGTTGGTAAAAGTATTAGAGGAGAATATTGGATGGTAGAGTTACTTCAGTGGCTCATTCAAAGTGGAATGCTTCCAATTATATGCAAGAAATATGTTACAAACAGAACTAGCCATCAGGGAAAAAGTTTATTTTATTGTGAGAGCTGTCAAATTCAAATTAGCCACACTTCTATGACCAATTCGCCACATGTGGTGATTGGCGACACGGTGGTTCACCCCTGTTCTATATTGTAAAAGGTAATTAAGTTCAACTCTTCAAATTAAAAAAAATGGATTATGAAAGAAGGGATTGTTGGCCATAGAATGCAACGAATTAGTATGACGTATTATATCACCATAGCATGAGTACAAACTCATTTTGTTCATCCGCCAAACACACAAACAGTCGAAAGCTTTTCTCGTATATGTAATGCTATGTTTGAGATACACAACCTATATTTACACCAACTGACATGTAATTTTTTTTTCTTTTAAGAAATATTTGTAAAACTGATTTTCACAAAATGTTGCGTCAGATCGGTTCTTATATCCTTAAAATGGAGAATGTTAAACTATTTCGTAAAGGTAAAATCGGATGGATCAGTTAATTATACTGTTTTTAGAATAACGTTGAATTATACCATTCAATTATTTGATATATACCTATCATATTTCTGAGATTAATTATTTTTATGGAATGTGAGTGAATTGAACATTTAAACTGGCTTTTTATGGTAGTCTATTTTACTTGTTGGTAACACTCCAAACAATTATGCGTACTAATTTTTTCCTTATTGCTTAAAATAAATAACAAGCTCTTTCAAGGAACTATGAAAATTTTACGTTGGCATTGAAACAGCCTGTTAAGTATAAATGAAAACTGGTTTTAAAATGTCATGTTTTATACTTCCTGATAATGTGACACCTAGGGAAAGCTTTTTGTGTGGTATTGTTATCAGGAACACTGGACGTCCTCGCAATCAAAGTGTTTGAAAGTGTCCAACATAAGCGCGGGAGAGCTGCCTGTGGGTGACAGGGGTTCCTTCCTGCCTTACAGCGTCTGTGATTGACAACTAAGACACTAAACAATTTGCATTTTGTCATTCATGGTTTGCGCTCTTCGTGGCCTGGAGTGATCAATTATCTACAGTAGTGAACATAGATTGTGCACCATACATCACTCGCTCCTAGTACAAGAACCAGCTGGTGTCACTTAACATTAGCTACAGTTCTGGGCATACGTATTACTAACTACGCCATACATTATTTTATTCTGGCGCAAAAACCTTTTGTGATTTTCATTAGTTTGAGATATGGACATGGATAATTAATTTGCTCAGAGTGCAAGACCACCCTGATGTCACGCTGGATTTGTTATAGGTTTGGGTTTTAATTCTTATTTATAGATCGATAGTTCATGATGAAATGCTTCTTTGGGGTTTACACTGACATGGGTACAACCGTGGGTATATAACGTGCGTCATTGCGAGCCCCTAGTGCAAAACACAACCAGTATCACAGCTAAATTAAGAACAACTTTGACATACCTAGGACATCATATATAATTTGTTTCTCTTGTCTGAATATCATGAACCCCTACCGATATTATGTGCATTCATGGAGTAGGAGCTCGAGTATCGTTTTCCATTCTACTCATAACAGTGTTTCGTGACGAAGAAATGTATCTGATAGTAGATAGTATCTCAGATTTATTTCTAAATCCATTGAAAAGTACTTCTCATACTTTTTTTTTAAGGCTTATTTGATGAATTCTCCATTTTAAAACGTGTTGTCCGTTACACAAGAACTTGAGAAAACTTGAAGGTCGTTAATGTCTCCGCCTTTTAACTGTCTGTCTTCATAAAAAAAAAGACTGATTGGTGTTCATTATCTACTTTAAATACTTGACTTTGCTCTTCCTAAGTTCACTACCCTCAAAAAAATTAGTAGCAAATGTTTTATGGATGGTTCGCAAATGTATTTCTACGTTTGCTTTCTTGGGAAACGCAACACTGGAGATACGAGTATGGCAAACACTTATCTTTCATCATAACAAATAAGAACTTTTCTTTCAATTCACCGTGATAGTGACACGTTTATGCTTTCTTCAGTACTGCTTGATTAACTAATTTTAAATGGAACTTCTAACGGAGCACCAACATACTTTACACGAACACTGACAAAATAAAAATGATAACGACGATGAAGCGTGGACCACTCGTGCATTTATATTCGCTGTGACGGAGCACTCAAGACTAAACTAGACTAGAACTCTGCTGACGTTTCCAGAACGTTCGCGAGTGAGAAATAATAATAATATCGACTTTAATGGCGAAGTTAAGGCTACCGCCTTTTCTTACACTTAACCAACATAATTAAAATGAAGTTTAACAAAATATTATATATATATATAAGAACACAAAGAAAAGTATTAAAACTAGAGCTAAAATACACAAGGATTACCAAATATGATAACGCGCGCAGACGCACACACACACACGGTGTGATTACGTCTCACATTCCTCAATCTCACGAATGCGCTTCCACACGCAAATAATTTGCGATTTTTCGCTTGAAACCATTCCATTCTAATTTATTTATATCGTTGGTTAGGGTATTTCATGAACGAAAAGCTGAAACAGTGAAAGAATCTGAGTAATGATTGGAATTATGGAGAGTAATGAATAAAGTTGAGTTTTCTTGTGATCGAGTGTTGAAATTATTATTAGAGTTGAGTGAGCGTATACGTGAAGAAAGGTATTGTGGGGAGTTGGAAGTCTATAGTTTCTTTATGATGGTCATCGAGTGTAGAGTTCGTCTTTCTTTAAGTCGTAGAAAAGTTAGTCTCTTATATTATTATTATTATTATTAGCACGGCATCTTACTACCCGTTCGGGTTATACGCACTTACGCTAATGTGTAATGGTAGGGTGATTGTGAGATGAAATGGAGGACCTACAGTTTAACGTGGAATCCGAACCACGGTGGAGGCCTGGCATTCCCCACATTCACAAGATGTCTTGTCAGAGGTGAAGGAAGGGTTTGGTAATCAGATAAATCTGTGCCGGGACCGAGGATTGAACCCCGGCCGCCAGCACAGAAGTCCGACACCTTATCCCTAGACCGCCAGGACACCGCTTAGTCTCTTATAGTATGGGGAAATATGATCATGCGACCGGAGGTCAAATATAAATCTAACAAATGTGTTTTGTAGATTTTGTTGTCTTGCCACAAGGTCAGCTGTCAGGCATTATACACTACATTACAATTGTCGAAAAACGGGAGGATAAGGGATTGGATAAGAATGGATGTGAGTGTAAGGCAAATAACACTTTTTTACATATTTGTTTCATATGATTATTCCATTTTAGGTTTTCATTTATATGTAAACCAAGGTTATTAACAACCAGCACATGAAATTAAGTTGTTATTAAAATTTACTTGTTGTAGAGATGTGAAACTCAATGTAGATAGTAATTTTTTTGACCCTATAGCAATAGATTGAGATTTTTTAGGATTGACATAAGACCATTTTGTATGGAACAATTATGAGTTGCACTTAATTCAGTATTTATATTATCCACGGAACTATCAATATGAGAAAGAGAGGATGATAAATAAAGTTGGAAATCATCGGCATATAGATGATGTTGAGAATGTTGCAAACAACTTGAGAGACCATTTATAAACATTGAGAAATGAGCAGGCCAAGGATCGAACCTTGTGGCACTCCAGATGTTACTGAACGCCATGTTGATCGAGTGTCACCTATCATAACACATTGTTGACGTTCAGTTAGGTATGACAGCATCCAGTGAGCTGAACTTACAGAAAAATGAAAGTTTGTTTGTAAGCTAGCAAGAAGAATATCGTGGTTAATGGTGTCAAAAGCTTTACTAAAGTCTAGCAGCGTCAACTGTCTTATATCTATGGCTAATCTTATATCATAAATTACATTTATGAGTGCTTTGGTAGTGCTGTGATGTGGTCTAAACTCAGATTGGTATTTATCTAGCGGCTTGTGGTGATTTATGAACCTATAGATTTGTCTGTGTACGATATATTCAAAGGCTTTTGATAGCGCTGGAAGTATGCTTATAGGTCTATAATATGTTATTGAAAAGGTTGTTAAAGTGGTTTTAGGGTTAGTCCTCACTATTGCGGATTTACACAAAGATGGAAAAATTCCTACTTGTAGGGAATGATTAAAAATATCTCTTATAGGGTTTAAAACATAAGTGTTTTTTTATAAATGTTATTGGAATTTGGTCATTTCCTTGTGCTTTCGTTGTAGTTTCCTCGCTAATCTATTTCCATACATCTCCTTTCTGCCCATGTATTTCTGCTGCTACAACCATATAATTCCGTCACTAATATTATCGGATGTATATCTGCCGCTGCTGTATGGGTGTTACACCTGTTATCCTGATATTCCTATCGCCGCAGTCTTCTAAAATCTAGAAAAAGAAGAAGCATTATATGCTAGGATGGGGGAGGGGGGACAACCCCGGAAATGGACTCGCAAGTCGCTAGTCCACATTTTCATGAAACTCAATTTCCTGTTCTCGCACCAGCTAATCGCACTCTCTTACGTAGGGGATGAATGGAATCAAACTTAAATATACGATTTCACATTAGAAACTTTATGTAGGCCTATCTTTAAAACGTATTTGCCAATTTTTGTATTAAGAGTTTGTCTAGGGACGAAACAAACTTAATTTGTGTTCTATGGAAGAAATCCACATGAAGAAATGTCAACAGAATGATGTAGTCTAATTCAGACTTTCACATATTCTGTTATTTTAACTTTTCTGCCCGATTATTTTATTTTTTAACTGGTTTCAATGGCGGCTCGTGTATAGGCACTGCGGAACTGCAGCACCCCATATTTCCACTTGATTATATCGATAACATTTAATTAGACCTTTTTTTCTTTATTTATTTTTGTAGTACAATATATATTCCATAAGCTTAATGTCAGTACTTCAGTAGCCATCCCCAGTTTATGAAAAAGGTACAAAAATCTTTGTATGGAACTGTGCGCGTCACAGTGCCAGCGACATGGTGTTTGGCTGTTGTGCGCATGCGCACATAGGAGGAGAGTGGGAAGAAAGGCGGGACTGCCAGGTAGAGAGAGTATTGTTGCTCTCGCAGTGCCGGCTCTGTCGTGATGATGGAAGGAAGTTTGTTTTTATTCAGCATGTGCTGTGCTTAAAAACCGTGTACCATATTCTTGAATGTAATAAAGTGTAGAAGAGTGTATAATTAGATTATTATTCTGCTTCCAGCTATTCTATTTGATTCATTTTTTTCCGGTTCTTTTATTTAACAGAAAGACTAAATGCGCTTGCAGTACTTTCAATGGAGAAAAATTTCCTCAATTGTCGTCCAGAGATCAAGGAGAAAATTACTTGACTGTTTTTACACATTCCACTCAATTCCTAGTTGATCTCGCGACGTTTCTTAGTCATATGAAAAAACGCATGTGGTGTTTCTTTTAATATACTGGTTGTATATACATATAATGTGGCGTTTTTAGTAATATAAACAAATACCCTTGTGGCGTTTTTTACTCACATAATTAAATACGCTTGTCGCTTTTCTCAGTCAAATAGACATAACCTTATGGTGTTTCTCAGTCAAATAGACTGATAAGCTTGTGGAGTTTCTCAATCATATAGACATATAACCTTATGGCGTTTCTCAGTCATATAGACAGATAAACTTGTGAAGTTTCTCAGTCAAATAGATTGATAAGCTTGTGGAGTTTCTCAATCATATAGACAGATAAGCTTGTGGAGTTTCTCAGTCATTTAGACAGATAAGAATGTGACTTTTTTTTTAACTCTCTCTCTCTCACACACACACACACACATATATATATATATATACATACATACAAAAAAGCTTGTGCCGTTTCTTACTCATACTTAAAATTAATAGGCTTGAGGTGTTTTGTACACATATAAACAAGTAAATAATGGTACACATTCGATTAAATATTTTGAAATGGGTTGTAATTATTAAGTATTATACTAAAAAAGATGTATCTTTTGACACGAAATATTTTTGTATTATTGAATAGCTGCAAGGAATTTATGAAAAGAATATTTAAGCTTGTTTATTATCCAAAATAGAAATATAAACATAAATATTTGAAATAATGGCCATGAGAGTTACTGAAAATAATATAATCACATAACATAACCGATTGACATGTATAAAATGGTGGGTAAATCTAGTGAACACATACAAGAAATAACTTTATTACCACTGAAAACATAAACAAATATTTTACAAACCTTCTAAAGAAGTGTAAATTCAATAAATATATATTTCTGAGCCTGGATTCACTAACGGGAGCAAATATGAAATAGTTGCGCTGGCGCAAGTTTGAAAGATATGCCCAAATCCCTATTCACTAATTTGAGAGTAAAGTTGCGCCTTTTATTTCCCACCAATCAAGAGTAGGCGCAACTATTAAATCATGATTGTTACTTCAATAAATCTAAATGGCGGCAAATTATCGTAATGGCTTAAAATACAATTAGTTACGGTAACTGTACACCAATAATTAATAATAAAGAAATGAAAATAACACATGTCTATCAAGCACAAAATTTGTTTTAATTTAGATAGTTGTAACATTGTTGAATTTTTATATTCAAATAACGCATTGACATTTCTGGTTTTATTACATAACAAAACGTCAAACAAAACCACGAACTGTGTAATCTCTGTTTAGATCCAAAGAGGTTTTTATTCCTCCAAGTCCAAAGGCATCTCGTCACTAAATATGGTGGGTAGTGTAGATTTAAAATTCATTTATATCCTATGAATGTAACTATAGCTGGAATATTCCCTTATTTGTAAAATGCACGAGGAGTTGGAGATGCTGAATGGGAAATTAAATGGAATATACATTTGAATTAAAGATTTGTATAAAAACGCACGATTCTGAGATTATATCATGTAAATAACAATTAATGTACAATATAAGAACTATGTGTTATTTTTGATTATTCTTTGTTATTTGAATAATAAAAAAGACCTTGATAATTGTCATTCTTATACAACATTAGCAGAAGTACCTGGCTTCACAAACCCATAGTTAAATTTGACTTTTACTATGATTTACTAATTTCTCACAACATATTGTTAACTAAAGGAGCCAGGTATGAAAGAAACATGTTCATAATATTGTCTCGGTTGAAGGAGCTAGCACTATTTAGTGATCTGAGCCGGAAATTATACATTCCCGGCAGCCCATGCGTTACAAAAATAAACTTCCAAATAAAAGGCCATTTTCTTAATACTATTGTTGATTATGGGAGGTGTGGTGGATTCCTTAGGGTTTTAACCCCCAGCGGTGAGCCCCAAATTAGCCGAACCACCACCATCCATCATTGTCCACTGCGATCCTTCCCTAACAATAGAGCACAGGGAACTGGACACACCTTGCCCCTGAGAGACATCCTCCCGCTCTGCTTGATACATTCACAGCCACTTCACTTTGTCAAACATATCTCTCTCTCTCTCCTACTGATTAAATAAGAGAGGGTTGTGCAGTCATGTCTAGGACTCACTGAGAAACCTCGTTTGTGAGTCCGACCGGCTGTAGTAGTGTAAACATATAATACAATACGCGA